>SCHK01205159.1:0-18931 GCA_004124795.1 Poropuntius huangchuchieni
AGTGTTGTTACCAATGTCCTGTTACACATTTGTACTTTCATGTTGTTACATATGTGTAGTTACACAGATATTAGAGCTGTAGATACTATGTATCAATGTGTACTTACACTGTGGTTGCATACTATGTACATCTAGTTACTATGCAAGTACACAGGTATTTTGGACAATATAAAGTGGGACCAAGTTTATTTATTTATTTAAAAAAAAAAAAAAAAAAAAGTATGTTTTCTGTATAAATCACACTGCGCAAATTCATACAAAATCATCACTTAGTAAAACAGTATTGTTTTGTCATGAGATTGGGTTGGAAAGTCAAATGAGTTTGGAACAATATAATGAGTAAATGATGACAACTTTCATTTCTGGGTGAACTATCACTTGTAAATGCTTACAAACATATGCTGAAAACTTTAAAAATTGATTTGTCAGTTTTGAGAAAACTCAGACATGTAAACTGAATTTGGAATGACGAGCCAAAACTATGAAAATGAAATGAACAGCACATGTCAAGAGTTCAGAGCCCTTCCAACATCATCGTGCCATGGCCTGACCTTTCCACCCCATGCTGATCTCCAGTAATTCTGAACGGCCAATGCTGAATAAATAAAACTAGTCTCTGATAAGTGAAATCTCTGCATTTCAACAACAACTTTGTGGCAGGAAGGGAAGGTTTAGGTTAAGAGATGCTATAGCAGAAACGTGCCATACTGACTGGCCCACCAGTGCCCGTTTAGCTCTCTCATTAGCTTGCTATTCGTTATCAAGCATGCTGTAGGCCTTTTCTCAATTATACTCATTTAAGTTCTGCCTGGTAATTACATTCAACTCTGCTACCTGTAAGGTGGGCAACTGTAAATTAATTTTTTAAGTTTTTTGTCTTTTTCTCTAGGGAGGTCATGCTGATGGTGGGACATTATTCAGTACAGCAAAGTAGCAGTACAAGAAAATCACCTCATGAATAAAGACAAGCATTATAACTGATTTGGGTACCACTTTTGGAACACAGTTCTGTCATTAATGATTAACTACACAGGAATGACTAATTTTTTTGATCAGTATTCTAAAGTGAAGATCTTGGTAACCCAATGGTAATAACCCAATTCTTACCAAATCAATTGGAACAATTTACGATCAAGAATCTTACAAAAACCTCGAAAGTTTACAATGACTTCAGTCATTACTAGGGAGTTCTCATGATCTTTACTTTAAAATACTGATACAAATAATTAGTAATTACTATTACTTACTAATTCATTAATCAGAGTGTCTTGTTAGTTAATAGTAGGCCTAGGTACTACAGTGCTAATCTTGCATTACTCATGTGTTCCTGTGTATTAACCACTGACAGAACAGTATTCTAAAGTGTTACCTAGACTTCTTTCATATAAAAATGTACATTAACCTTTATGCAAATATGGCGGTATTTACATTTTGGCCACTTTGTGCATTTTGAGTTTGGGTCTATCATTCAAGACAGCTCATGTGTGGATCCCAAACTTCTGCAGTACCTTTTTAATGCACAAACAACCTCCTGAGGCAAAATGCCAAACAATTGACTTTGGCGAGAAATGGTTGACTGCTGACACAACATTACTTGACTAGCTGAATGATCTAAATCCTCAATAACTGAACTCTGCAGGAAGATAAATGTCCAGGAACTGGAATAAGTACCCCTTATTTAAATAATGTCACTGGTAATCAACAGAATTTGGTACAAAGACATTGTTGAAAATGACAGACATAAAGTAGGAAACAAACTGGAATGTTCTTTTAAAAAGCAATCCACTAAAATGTCACAAGTTTGTTGCATCAATCTGTCATAATGCTACTATATTTAGCCATTTATCAAAAAGCTTTCTAACACTCCTTTGACCCTTGTCCGCTGAATGATTCTGAGAGTCTTTCTTTCTGCTCATGGCATTTACAGCTTGTGTGTTTTGTATGTCAAGTGCACTTGGCGTATTTCGAGTGGTTCTCATTTCCTCCGCGGCTTTAACTGCTTGTTCAAGCGTCTTGCTGATTAGTGGTCAAATAAATCAGGCTCGGGAGGGTGACACACACACTGACAAGCTGTAGTGCTTGTTTGTGACACTGGAAACACTCAGGATCTACTAATGACTAATTTGCTAATTGCCAAATTCCCATTTTTAGATGGGTTCCTCATGCTTTACACTTGGAGTCCCACCATCTTACGCTCACCAGAATGCTGCCTTGATGACGAAGCTTGTTCTTTTAAAAACACAGACAATTTTCATGCTTGAATACAATAAAACATTGTTAAAAACACACACACAATCTGATACAAATGCCCTTTGTGTTTCTGCTAACACTAGCAACAGTTTTCCTGTCACACATACCCACAAACACGAAACACTCGCAGACATCAAGCGTGTTTGTGGTGGCGTACTGCTCTCAGGCATTCAGTGTCAAATGAGAGACTTTAATAAAGTGAACTGCCACTACTTTAATGCGCTATGCATTCTAGGAGCAACCGCACAGTTCAAAGTACTGCAGGAAAAAATCATGACAGATGCCAAACAGTTAATATGTGCACAGGGCTGAACATTTGTGCATGCTGACAGAGAGAGAGAGAGAGAGAGAGAGAGCAGTATATTCTGAAAAGGGCTCATGATCACATTTCTGCATAGTACTCATGAATCTGTGGACTGTTTGCCCTGAAACATACTCTATCCTCAGCAATTATACAATTACGATTATCAATTGTGCCCTTGAGTACAAAGGTTTGTTACATATGTGGCAATATGTTGTACCACAGGTTGATTTTTATTGCAACAAACAGAGACTTTTGTTGTTGTTTTTATATGGCATCACATTAAAATTATTCTGGAAACATTTTACCATATTGCCATCATTTACTTTTCAAATTCTTTTTCTCCACTGTCATTTCCGATTCCATACAATACAAAACTGAATACTTAATTTGAGATGTGGTGTAAATGACATTTGCTAGCTGCTCAACAATTACAGATCAGGAAAAAAAGAAACAAAAAAAATCTTATGCACGTGTTATCATTAGATTTTAATAAGTCAGAGTATGAAAAGTTTTTTGTTATTTTTTGGTAGTTTATTTCTGCTCAGTGGTGCTAATTAGCTGAAACAGCACCAAAGACTTAGCACTCCAATTGCATACTTGTGTAATGTATGTTACTGGCCTTCTTCCTCACTTAAAAAAAAATGATAAGCAATAACTCGTCCAAGCTTAGTCTACTGACAGATTAGATACTGTGCATGCATAATTCTAACACCTTTCTATGTATAGGGGGAAAGAGAAATACCCTTTTTTTTTTTCTTTTTTACACATACACAACATGGCCACTGTAGGATAATATGACCTTGCTTTGCTCAGTATTAAATGATTAACTAGTTCGGTCTGATGATTACAAGTTCAAAAGAGTCTGGAGTTAATGCACATGAGCTGAATGTGCTACTGGTTAACGGCACGTCAACGGCTCACTCTCTCAGTGTGTACAGGTGCAGCGCTCAAATGATCAAGGACTCTTTTAGACTTGCTGGTTTCCCATTTACCCAAGACACACAATTATGCACACTATACATCATCTCATTTGCGAGAAACTGTTACCCTCCGTACAAGTTTTCTGTCCATGGTTAATATTTTCCTCATGTCAGACTATTATCTAACAGGGAATCAGGTGTCCATTAGCCCAGTGGTTCTCAACCCTGGTCCTGGAGAACCCCAAGCACTGCACATTTTGTACGTCTCCCTAATCAAACACAATTTCATCAGCTCTAAGACCTCAAATAAGAGTGTCAGATACAGGAGACATCCAAAATACATTACGTGCTGGGGCTACTCCAGGACCAGGGTTGGAAACCTCTGCATTAGGTCATCCTGTGTGGAAAGAGAAGCTTTAGCATCAGCTCTGCTTTCAGGAAGTGCAGGAGAAATGCTCGGCTGACTTTATTTTTCTTTTTTCATTTGCTTTATTTTACAAACTTGCTACAGCAATTATTTCAAGAGTTTCTCAGAACACTTAGCATAAAGCCATAAACATAATGAGGCCTGGCACCAAAATGAAAGTGTGTAAATAATTCTGAGTACTGTAGAAGGTTTCACAAGCAGGTACAGTTTGTGCTAAACAAATATTAGCATGCAAGTTCATCACTCCATCTGAAGAAATATGATTAGCAGCATTTGGCTTCAAGAAAGTAAAAAGTGAGTTTATCATTACCACATCCCACACACAAACACACTGTTGCCGCTTTCACACTAGACCTTTTCATGTGGACCTGAGTCTTTGTGATAAAGTAGGTTTTTAAAAGTAGGATTCTAACTTGTGCACCACCAAATCTCACCTAAGTCTGCTTTGAAAATGCTTTGGGGTACAGTTCATGATTTGTATGAATTATCAATGCAACTCGACCTCACTGGTGGAAGTACAATGCAAATTATACTAGATGAAATGTATATACAGTAATGTGCAAAAGTTTTAGGCCACTGGTATTTTCACCAACAAAAAATGGTTTTAAGTCAGTTATTTCTATCTTTTGCTGAAGTGTGTCAGTAGGAAATACCAGTTTATGTTTTTCTGCATTTAATCTGTCTCAGTTTGTTTTGTTTCTTCATGTCATTCCAGACGGACTGGACGATGATGAGATCGCATCTCTGTGTGGATCACTGGCTGTTGTCAGACTCCTTGTGCATACAAAATCTCACTGGATTATTACAATTAATGGCAAAAATAATGNCGATGATGAGATCGCATCTCTGTGTGGATCACTGGCTGTTGTCAGACTCCTTGTGCATACAAAATCTCACTGGATTATTACAATTAATGGCAAAAATAATGTTTGGAAATTAAATTAAATTAATATTTCCTACTGACACACTACAGTAAAAGATAGAAATAACTGACTTGAAACCATTTTTGGTGAAAACACTAGGGGCCAAAGACTTTTGCACAGTACTATATATATATATACACAGTATATAAAACCAGAAAACACTAGTGACCACCTACTGTAGGAAGGCCCTACCAACTACCAAAAACACCTTAGCACATACCTAGCAACTACCCTGAACACCTAGAAACCTCACAGCAATGCCTGCATTCTTTCAAACTTCTTAAACCGCCAAAATACTTAAACAGCATGCATATTATGTAACTCTAGGTAGCCAAAACTGAAAATTCTTTCAGAATTTTACTCACTCTCATTTAAAAAAACAAAATCTTGTATTAGAAGATTATGCCGTGCCAGTTATGTATGCAGTGTGGATTCAATTCATGCTCTTGACCATTGTATCGTTTTTGAAGCATGAAAATTTTGGATCTCATTGACTGGACAAAAAAAAAAAAAAAATCCCTTCTTAAATATTCTGCAGAAGAAAGCAAGCCACACAGGTTTGGAGCAACATGGGTGAGTAATGATGATAGAATTTGAATTTGTTTGTTTTTTTAGTCCACAGCGATGAAAGATTCATGGTCTGTAATCAGAATACAACCAACCCCTGTCAGGAAGTGACGCCAACAGCACCTCAAGATGTTCTCTTAAATGCTCCCTGTGGTCCTGATGTTCTAAAGATCAACTCCTAATGATGACCTTAGGCCAGTTTCTCCAATTATTTGTGGTGCCCTTTTGACAATCATGTCAGTCGCATGCACAATATGACCACTAAACTAGAAATGCTTTTCCATGCCAGGCTCGTTCACACGATCTTTCCTCTTTTCTTTATCACAGTGAGCAGGCATGCCGCATTCAAAGAAAGCAGAAAATTCTCTAATAGTCTTATTCCTCACTTTACCATGCATATTAAATATATCACGGCAGACACAGCCTCTGAGCAATCCAGTTTGTAAAACACTCTGTAAATATCACACACATCACAGCTGTAGTTTTCACTCAGATATCAGCTGTGCTCTAAAACCCACTCACTCTCTACTGTCTACTTCTAAGCATCCTAAGTGAAATGGAGCTTTAGATGTGATTCTTTTGGACCACTCTATAGACAGCAATTATGTATTCCTCATAAATAGCATTTCTCATGTGAAACACATTAAAAGACTTGCCATACAAAACACCCATTTAACCCTGATACTAAGCTGTTGATGAGGTACCTTAAGGTACCTTAACAGTACAGATACAAAATTTCTTATACATATTTTGAAAACTAAAATTAAAGTGAATTTGTGGAAATAAAAAGTACATTTGGAATTTTTATTTCAATTGTTTTCATTTCAAGTTTAAATAGCCCAGTATATATTTTATATTTTAAAATATTAAATATTTCTAAAATATGAATGATGTTTTTCACCATGTGATGAGAAATGAATTCTGTGTCATCAGATGCTAAGACCTGCAAACCCATTGCTTTGTGTCAGGACCGATGCATTTATTCCCTATGATGCCCTGTTTACATCAGAAGTTGAACTGACATAGTTGAAATGCATACAAATACGAGTTTTGATATATTTCAACACAGTGTAGTGCTGTGGCTTTCACGTTTGAGTAATCTAGACATGAATAATAAATTAGCCTTCAGGTTTATGTATTTTTTTCCTGATATGAGCTGTGTTATTTATAGCTTCATCTTTATTACAAGCTTAAATATATGACAAAATATTGTGACATTTTGATGGTGGAAGGGGCTGGTGCAGGCCAAACAAACATTTACTTAATCAATCACTGAAATTCAGCATCAGGCAATACCTCCTACAGCGCCACTACACGCGCACCCACACCAGACTCGTCCTGTCAGACTCTGAAACATGGTTTGATTATCTTTGCATTAATTTGCACCAATGTTTAATGGTGATTATTGCGGAGAGGGGAGGTTTTATTTTGCCGCATTGTTTTGTTTGAGTGACCTTGAACGCACAGGCCAAAGGCACTGAAGTAAAGAAAAAAAAATCAATTAAACACAGTTTATAGTTGAAACAAAGAAAAAAAATGGCTAATTGAACAGCTGCAGTCTGATGAAATGCCACTCCATATGCCGAAGTAAAAAAAAAAAAAAAGCAATTTCTGTGCATCTAACAGAGGAAGAGAGCGCGAAAAGCTCTCATTTAATCAACTAACATTGATATTACTTCTGGCAATTAGAGGCATGCTGATAATGATATGAGTTTTCAGCTGTAAATAATTATGCTGCCTCCAGGCCATGCTTTCCTTCCTCACTGTATCTATAAACAATAATCAAACCACCAGGCGAAAGTTGAGGGGCTTTTGTTTGTTGCCGTGCTACAGTTTGGGGAAAAACATCGGTGCGGCCCCCTGGTGTTGCCCTTGGCGGCTCTGACCTTCAGGAGCCTGGTGCTGGCAGCACAGGGAGCTAATGCATCGGCCTATCGATCCCTACACTTTCACTTCAAACGGCCTGTGTGCGCGCACGCTTATTTAGCCCGAGAGCAGGGTGGGACATGGAACGCTCCTGTGGCCTAATACTGTGAGAGACATGCAGACGGATTGAAGACTGCACTTTCACTGGTGCAATCTGAGATTTAATAATGAGGAAGATGCATACAGACCTCACGCAGCTCTGTTTTAATTGTTTAGCAGATTTAGACTTGAACCTATTGCAGTCGCAGTCAGCATATGTGTTTGGCTAATTATGGCACATGGATTAGCAGTTAGTGCCTAACTGTTTTTTATTTGTTACATGAGTCAATTAAGAACCAACAAAATTGATTAAAACAAATCATATGAGTATCAGAAGAAAATACACACATGTATACAGGGGTGAAAGGGGATAGTTGTTGGACTTTTTAGTCTATAGTGAATATTCCTTGGTGTAAAATGATTTCTGAACGTCAATTTAAACATAAGAACACACACACACAAAGTCCAACATTACACAGCCTGTAACTATATTGTTTATATTCATTTTAGCAGTAAAACAATCATTATAAACAAAACCATTGTTTTGACTAACAAAAATTGTAATGAATAATTAGGCCTATACTGACACGTGACAACCTGCCCCAACCTAACACTCAGTTAAAGCCTTAGTTAAACTCTTCATTATATATAATACACTCACAAAAACACACACTTAATTAAACCAAAAGCTATTTTCATCAACATATAAAACAGCAAAATCATTGAGTAGTTCTCATTAAATTAGATCATAAATGATGCACAATAAAGTTAAATACGCCCACTATCAGCTCAGATAGATTATACTCTTGTCTCACAGCAAAAAAAAAAAAAAAAACTTGTGGCAAAGTGTGGCAATTAATGAAGCTGTAAATGTACCACCTCAGGAAATTCACATTAATGAAAGACTGCAGCATTTCTATTCTTTTCTAACAGCAGTACGTAAGGTGTTGTAAGCGCTGAGAGCAGTGGACAGTGAACTTTGCTTACTAACTTCATCTGGTGTGAGTAGAGACTAAGATGAAGAACATAATTAAGAAAACACATGGAAGGCTACTCGAGGTCTACGATTAATTAGCCTCCTGTCGATATTCTCATCAATACCCGATTAACAAATGACACATTGCCCTATGAATGCTATTGATCTGCCTGCATTTCACAGCATTAATAAGCTGAAGCCTCCTAACAAACTGAAAAGCTGACAAAACAGAGGAAAGTCATTTCTCTCCAACAGCTTGTTGATCCGCTTTGACAGAAAGGCCTTTCCAACGTCAGAGAGAATCTTGCTTACTTTACAAGTTCACACAAAACAACCAAACTAAAGCTCAATAACTCAGTTTAATTGTCAGTGATGTGAGTTTTTTGAGGTTGGATCTACTAATTACAGTACATTTTATTTACATTAATATTGCAATTCATATTCATTGTAGACAATGGCTTGAATATAAGTTCTATGGTTAAAATATTTTGATTTACAGTAAAATAAAATTAATTTAGATATTTTTGGGAGGGAATACAGTGAAATATCCAGATTTGATGTAACCAACTGAAGACTGTGAAACTTTAAAATTCCTAATTTTTTAAATAATATTTTTATAATTAATGATTAATATTAGGTGTACACTAATATTAGGTGTATTTACTTTTTACTTGATCAGTAAATTAAAAAAAATCTTCAAAATGGTTCAATAATTTACAAAAAGCAACATGAAAATAAATATTACATTTTAAGAGACACACAAATGTGTTTTCTATTATTTTCTTTTAATTACAAGCCTTTACATTAACTGAATTTGTATGTTCTCCTCTCATTACTGAACAATTAAATAAACAATAGACTCTTCAGCCAGGTTTAGCTCCAGACATGGACTATATGGTCTCCGTTTTGACAAACGACTGCAAAGTGAGGTAAAAAGGGACTCAATATAAATTAATGGTGCCCTAGCAGCCCAAGGTTTAGTCCCCTTACGCTAATGATAGTAATGAACACTTAGATGAGGGATGATCAGGCCTGTCCTCCAGTCAGAGCTTTACGCAGGTTAATTAGGTAAGATAACATCATCAACCTCTTTCATGCCTACACATGGAATTAATTGGATAAGCTGAAACTGGATTCAGGTCTATATATAATCATGTGAACAATCAACGGGAGTAATGGAGAAGAGACGCCGGCCACGTCACAAGATGTCTTATTTAGATTCTCTAACAACCTGCCTAATAAGCACATGGACACTAATGGCATACTTTACAATAATGAATCGGTAAAGTAGAACAATAGCAGCGTGGCAGTTGCAGCATCTGTAAAAAAAGACATCATGGGCAGTTTGATGTGCTTATCATAATATTAAGTAATTAGTCAAAGCATGAAGATGTGATGAAGTGTGGTTTAATAAAATCATGTCAATGAAAATGTCTTTGAGGAAAACATCAATCAATCCATGATTTGAGTTAAGATATGAAGGCACTTCAATTATTGTTATTGATTTGTATATTGATATTATTAACACTGTAATGACTTATGCCGTATACGGGTGATACTTCAATTATTGGACCTCTGTCCCCCAGGACTATTTAATGAAATAATAGGCTAGATGATGACACACTATAGCCAAAGCCCATCCGATCAGGCATAATCAGATATTTATTCTAGGACATGCATACACATTGCAAAATATATTAAATATAGTTTCATTTTTCAAGTAGTGTAGTCAAAAGTGCCCTAACTGAAGTGACATCCAATAATTTGATTTTTTTTACACATATTTTTTCAGTTCTAGAAACATCCAGAACTTTGAGAAGTCTTAAAAAATAAATAAATAAAAAGTATCTTGTGACTAGTCTTGTTATCATGTGTGTGCTTAATGGGTGCGTTCTTAGGCCAAACATTTACCATGCACCGGTGTGTCATGTACAGGAGAGCAGTGTGCTGTGTTGTGTAGCACCTATCATCCATCACAGCAGATGTTTGGCTCCTCTCATTGGCTTTGTGTGAAGTATGTTTGTAAATTATGCACGAGGAACTTTTGTGTAAATTGTCATACTACATAATGTATGTTTACAAAGCTGCATGAAAGCTCACCTTAGATGGGAACTCATTACAATAATTGATGCAGAGAGGTAACAAAGGGCTCTTTTGCACATAAAGTGACTTTCTGATCTCCATCAATAATGAAAGATCATTTAGAATAGACCGGATAGGCCATCTGCTACACGCACCTCTCAACTCATCAGCCGAACTGACAAACACAACATTTTCCCTCAAAGATCATTGTGTACAGACACATTATAAATGTATGTCATGAGGGAAAATTTACACACACGATACAGAATTGTTATAAATTAACCAGCCCTACTATGGTGAAGGGTGGGCTCATAAATATTAATTTGTTTACGTGACTGGACACTTCAACAAAGTTACCAAGCAACGTCAGCATCAATTAATATGCATGAGGTAAGCCTTCACCATTGTGTGAGTGAACCATAGTTCAGTGAACCCCCGGATACGTCACTGTCACCATAGTAATGGACGCCTCGCACGACAACTCTAATAGCATCAGTAATGCATGTCAGTGTGACCCGAAATGTTTTTCATCAGCTTTGTATTACTTTTGAACCACTGGAAGCAAAAACAAAAAATAACTTTTCTTAGATTATTTTAGGTTTAAATGGAGTATTAACTGAATGAATGCGCTGTATTACTGGCATAACAGCACATTAACATCCCATAATGACATTCCAGTGTTTCGTACCAAACTGAGGTAAGTGATGTAAGAAGTGTGTGTGTGTGTGTGTGTGTGTGTGTTATTGACCCCAGTGTCATAATGTCTCAACATATATATCTTATATTCAAATGCTGCTTTGTCTACAGTGAAATGCTACAAAATGCTACTTTGATCTGTATTGTGCTCTGTTTGGTATTGAAAGAGCAGAAGATTTTAAGAGTAATTGTGCAACATTGAAGAGAGTATGGTTTCTTCATGCAACTACTAAAATATTAGTATTTTTGGACATCTATTATGGTATTACACTGTAAAAACTAATTTGTTGAACAAAATGTGCAAAATCAATTTACCCTCAATTCTCTTAAGTCATACAGAAAACTTAAAGTTAAAAAGAAGTCTCTTATACCTAAAAACTCTTGAATATTCTTTACTTATTCCCCTTTATTGTGAGTACTCCTTTCTTATTCTCAGCCATGAATACTGATTGCCAGAGTGCACTGCGACATTAATAAATAATACAGTTCTTTTGTTTTATTCTCTGGTTTATTGCTGCTATTGTTGTTGATGTCAATATTAGCAATGTTATTAGCAAATATTAGCAAAGTACTCTATGTACTTATGCACTATGTAGGCCTATTTAGCCATGTAGTGTATGAGTTATTTATGAGTTATGAGTTATAAGGTTATTTTGTCACTAATAATCAAATCTGATAGCCTGCCTCCCATCCCCCTTCACAACGTAATTAAAGCTGTGAGTGCATGAAGTGTTCAACACTTTATTTATTTTTTGGTTATTTAAGAGCATCATCTGGGTATTTAAAGTGCACTTTTTCTTTTGGAATTTTCAGTGTGAACACACTACTCGCACTATTTATACTACAAATGTCACAGAATAGTGCTTAAGTGCACAATTTGGATGCACCTTTTGACTATATGCATGGTTACTTCCTGGTTTTAGATAAGCCAGCTCTGGCATTTCCGGTCAACTGTCAAAATCAGCTGTGCTATAAGGGGAGTGCCCTTTGTCTGGTTTCTCTGCATAATCCATTCACAATCTGAAGAAAAGTTTTGTTTGTTTGAGAGGATCAAACTACCACATATAGCCTACCATTTCAGGAATAACAAATGTGAGTGTAAAAAATTATGTGAATGAATTGCTAAATAATGCCACGAGTCACTGCTATGATTGACAATGATAATGGAACAAAACATCTAACAAGCCAATGTCAAAAATGGAGCTGTGCATTAAGTGATTCAGACTAAATTCAAAGTAAAAAAAAATAAATAAATAAATACTACAACAGTACTACAATTAAAGATAAAACTTGAAAGATGTAGATATTAATTTAAATCTAAAAATATTTCAAAATATTTAATGCATTATTTAATTGTTATACCATTAATATTTAACTTATTTAACTTGTAGTTAACATATAAATATTTTAATAATACACCCCAATAGGCTGTTGGTGTCTTGGCTAATTTATTTATTTTTTAAATGACATGTGACTTTGTGACTTCCTGTACTTGCTATACTTTATAGTTCAGTACAGTAAAAGTTCTAAAATATAATAGTCATTTTATAATAAATCCAAAAGAGGTGAAAAAACTAGTGTATTGAAATGGCAGCTGAGCTAATGAGTGATCCTAACGGCTCCCTGACGCCCGCAAATAAGATACAATATTCTGGAAATGATGGAGGCAAGAGAGAGAACGAGCAAGAGGAAAGATCACCACTTGAGCAAGAGACACATAGTGATAATATAGTAAGCAAAATCATAGCCAGCTATAAGGTCAAAATAAAAATGTGTTCTCTGAATGAATAAATAGTTTGCTGATTAAAACTCGTCACATGAGTGTCTGCATGTAATACAATCTAGACAGTTTGCAATAATGTTTAGCATCCGTGGTAATGAAAATGATCGCTGTGAGATGCTGGCGAAGTGAACAAGGCTTAAGGGTGCAGCCATTTTTTGACTTTTGTCTTTTATTGGTTCTTTTATTTGATTGGTAAGATCGCCTGTCAATCAAGCTCTTTGGCAATGGTCAGTTGAGCTGATTTTGTTTCGCAAGATCTGGCAACCCTGGTCCCTGATGGAGACAAAGCTACAACGCTCATAAAATGAATGGAAATGATGATTCTGTCTAAAGAAATAGTAAGTAAAATGTGTAAATACATCCTAACATTCACAAAAAGGAGCACATACAAAGTAAGAATTTTGAGGAAAAAACACAATTGACCCTTCACAAAGACCCGCCCCCGTTCGTTACTGCTGTGACCAACAAGCCATGGCGCTCTCGTGCCATGCATGTTCTCAGTGAAAATACATTGCGGAGAAAGAGGAAACTGACAACACGCAGACAGACAAAAAAGATTTTTTTTTAAAGAAATTAAAACAATAAATACCGTTTTGTGGCTCTTTAATGTGTCATGGCAGACTGCTGTAGTGCCTCAGCTCAAGCGGCAGGCCAACCGATCATCTCTTCATCTTAACTTCCTCTGACAAAAAACAACAACAAAAACAACAACAACACATAAATGAACATCAGAAGGTATCTTGTTTCAACTGCGGAATGACATCAATACACACCATTTTTCAAGTTAAAGTCTGCATGTCCTAAAAGTAGCAGAGCTGTCAGCCAAAAATGGCAGATTCGGCATTATGGATGTGGTGATCGCCTGCCAATCAAGCTCCTGCAAAGGGTCAATTACCAGTTTTGTGGAGTGTAACAGAAATATTAACAGTTAACTTGATTAATCAGTTATGAAAAAAAATAATGCGATTAAAATATTTTAACGCAGTTAACCTACTGGCCCAGCCCCCAGACCTGTAGGTCATCATCTTACATTTCATACAGTTGACTGTTGACAAATATAATGCAGGGCAACTCTATAAATGCAGTTATGCCCTAAAATTCAAGATAATGGGGCAAAAAAAAAAAAAAAAAGTCTCATCTCTCTCATATTTATCACCTCTCATATTTATAATGCGACATAGCAGGAGCCAGAGCAATATCACATGAGTAGCGCTTTTGTCCACCATTTTTGTACGAGTGCAATGTGATTTTATACAACTGTTCAGTAAATAAGAAGTTGATATTGTGTTATATTTTAAACACGGTATTATATTGTTTTTGCTCAGTTTTGCAGGGAACATAATTACCTTTAAAGCCATAGCAGAATTGCTGCGTGTCTCCCAGCAACACAGCTGTTTAGTTTCAGAATGTATCCGCGCGTTGAACGAATTGTGTGAACTGACGATTCAAAGACCCATTCATAAAAAGAGCCATTTACTTAATTCCTGAATGAATCAGCCTTTCGAATGGGTTCGACTTGAAGCAGCACTGAATTATCAGTTTATGACATCAAAGTACCGCGAGAGCGATTCGCATGCATAGGATCCATCTGATCTCTTATTGCTCTCGCCGTACTTTGATGTCAAGCAGTGATCTTTCTGCGCTTCAAGTCTAAGGCGCCTAATGACTCATAAAGGCATTTATCGCCACCTGCTGGCAGATTTAGTTTCTTGTTTAGAGTATAATTTAATTAAAATAAATAAATAAACAAATAAACAAACATTAAAGGGATAGTTCACCCCAAAAATATTTTCTCTATTTACCAATGACTTTCATTGTATGAACAAAACATACTGAGATGTTTCTCAATTATCTTATTTTATAATAATAAATGTTTATAAAATAATGTTTATGTGTAATAAATTTTATGTTGAATCAGATACAATATTTCTAAAGCTACAATTTGTAATGTATACATGACACTTTCTCATTTAACACAAAAATAGCTGTTTAAATAGCTAATCTTTTGTGGCTATTTTCACAGTCAAATTTATTTCGCGATTAATTAGATTAATTAATCGAAACATCATGTAATTAATTAGATTCAAAATTTTAATTGACTGACAGCCCTAGTTAGGACAGAATCAGATGTGTGAGCCTAGTGGATTTTGGGGGTTACAACAACAAAAAGTTGTAACTGAAATAGTCCTTTCCTATGTACAAAGCTGATTGTTTAATTTAATTTGTAAAGCATCACATCACATCACATCACATCACATCACATCACATCACATCACACTAAACCAAAATTATACCACCAGATGTGTTTTTTTTTTGTTTTTTTTGGTAACTTGGCTTGAATTTGACATTGTAACGTTGCTGAGTATGTAGAATCACCACTGACTGGTGTTTCTTTTTATAACAGCATTATGCCAATGGATGCCATGCTACATACTGTATAATAATGTGTGGCCTCTCATACCTGATTGCTTAAATTCACTCACTCATGACCATTTGATGCGTAGCAGTCTGTGACTTTATTGCTTTAAGGTCTGTTTTGGAGCAGAGCAGAAGTGAGTCAGCAGCCTTTTGTGCGATTAAATAGCTGCTGGCATGCACGTCATTTTCAGAACAACATTTGGCATATAGAAACTAACAGCTTTTACTACCAATTGTCTGGACTTTTTGCTGTATTGCATTTTATTGCCCCTATAAAATATTCATCTTCCCTAACTTATTAGTTACTGAAAAAACAAATCAGCAAATGAGAAACATTGGTTTGAAAACCATCAGTAATCCAATAAGATGCACATGTGGAGAAACCGCAGAGACCCAGTGCTTTTTCAGAGAGAATTATGGGTGCTCTGAGCACTGAGCAGACTTACAGAATGAATTGAAGCACAAAGACAGCGATTCGGCGAGAGTAAGCGAGTGAAAGAAAGGCCTTTTTCTATTTCTGCCTATTTATCTGAGAGAGCTGGTGTGTCTGAGGAGTAAGACAGAGGGATATCCTGTGCTCTTTACGTTTGCTTTTGCAGGAGAGGTGGTGGATAGCTTTTCCTCTGTTTTTGCACACAATGTAATTTGAAACAATTACCAAAACACCGGCTCACTTGTTACTACACACAGTTCTCCCCATATATACAAAGTGCAGATTCAATAGCTTAACATGTTTTACAATCGCACCCGGTGGAGTAGCGTTTAGTGTGAAAAAGTATAGTGTTTCACTGTAACCCGCATAGTATGGGATAATCTTTCACATTTTGCCTGGGGTTTGTTTTGCTATTTCTGCAGAAACTTGTGCAGGCCATGTGAATTACAATGGAGAGAACCGATAGAAATACTAAACAGGCTGTATCTGATAGAAATGAATAAACAAGACTTTAACAATAAGGGGAAATAAATTGTTACCTTTTATAATAAATACATTTTTCTTATATTGTTATTCATCTAGATGCATTACAAAGAATTAACAGCATAAATATACCCCAGCACAGCCAGGAAAATAGACTTGAACCCAGGTCTGAATTTGGAGGTAGATTATACTTATTGGTTGCAGTACTAGTGTTCTAATAATTTTGGACACGGTGTCTGTGTGTGTGTAAATATACACACACACACACACAACACAACAGTTCATATATACGCTACAACAGTTTGACGGCACGAGTGTGTAAATACATAAAAAAAAACAACAAAGGAGTGTCTTCAAGCCCTCTTTTGTGCAGAACTACTTCCTTCCGCAATGAATATCTCATGTTTAACCACTATAGAGACATCAGAGCCAGAGGAAAATTCCAGACGATCTGGCCGAGGTGAGGCTGTTCTCGGTGGGTTAATAAGCTTTAAACAGCCACTGACGTCATTTACATGTCCTAAATAATTTTTGGTGACGCAATATATCGCCCATTATATTTACTAATAAAATAATATCACCATGTTTTCACATTCCACTTGCGCCTGTGTCTTTTGCAGCATCTTGTACATAAAGCGGTGTAGTCATGAGGTGCTAGCTCAAATTTAAAAATGCTTCTACAAAAAAAGATTTGTCTCTTGTTTAGGGATTTGTGCCTTTGTGCATATGGGCATCTGACTGCTAAGTAGTGATTGTGTTTTTCAGCAACAGTGTGCACCCTTAATTTACAGAAAAAAATCTGCAGATGGAAGAATCTCCATACAAGTTCTTTGTTCAGTTTTCTTTTTTCTTCTTGTTACTTTGCACTTTTTGTTAGAAATTGTTTATTCACTATTTATTCAAGTTTTTTAAGGTATATAATATTTTGCTACTTAATTTCCATGATCTAAATATTGTTAAAAATTAAAAGTTTGTTGTCATTTGGAAGTGTGTAGGGCTTATAGCATTATTATGCTGTTACATTATGATTATATATACAGTGGCATAAAATGGACTTTAAAATGACAATAGTATCGCTTATCGCAATTATTTCTGGGGCAATATATTGCACAACAAAAAGTTGTTATCATGACAGGCCTACCCCTGGATGAGTTTTTGTCTCATATTTAAATCATGATAAGCAATATCACACGAGCAGCGAGAGCAATATTAGGCGTCCTGAATATCATGAGTTTACATGTGATTTCATACAACAGTTCAGTAAATAAGAAACTAATGTGTTGTTTAATAATTGTGTTATATTTTAAACACAATACTATGTTTTTGCTCAGTTTTGCAGAGAACATATTACCTTTAAAGCCAAAGCAGAATTGTTTTGCGTCTCCGAGCAACATAGGTTGTTTAGTTTCTGAATTAATCCGCGTTTTGAACACAGTCTATGGTTTTGCACGAATCGTGTGAATCAATGATTCAAAGGCCTATTCATAAAGAGAGCTTTTTACTTCATTCCTGAATGATAATATGATAAAATAAATAATAATAAAAACATTAAAGGGATAGTTCAACCAAAAGTGTAAAATTCCGTCATCATTTACTCAAACCTGAATGACTTTCTTTTGTGGAACATAAAAGAAGGTGTTTTGAAGACTGAAAGCTATTTTTGAAAGCTATTTTTGTTGACCAATAACTTTCATTATATGAACAAAAAATACTGAGATGTTGCTCAGATTATCTTATTTTATGTTCCATAGTTTATGTTAGGCCTTTATAGCTTAAATGTTTATGTGTAATACATTTTATGTTTAATCAAATAAAATATTTCTAAAGCTACAATTTGTAATGTCTAGTTGATACTTTCTCATTTAACATGAAAATAGCTTTAAATAATCTTTTGTGGGTATTTTCACAGTCAAATTTATTTATATGCGATTCATTTATTTATATGTGGTTAATTGCGATTAATTCATTAATTAATTGAAACATCATGTAATTAATTAGATATATACATTTATACATATACATTTTTACAGGGCATCAGTGGCTGTTCAGCGCTCATAAACCCGCCGAGAGAGCACCTCGCCTCGGCCAGATCTAATTTGCTGCTAGCTCTGATGTCTCTGTAGTGGTTAAAAGTGGTTATGAGATATTTTCGTTTTGGGTAAGTCTAATGGACAGTGTTTGGTCTTAAAGGCACAATATGGGCGAATTCCAAACAGCTTTTTTGCGCCTTCAAGGGCACTTCGGGAAGGGGACGCCATTTGTAGGGACATTCCAAACGAAAGTAAGCAAATGAATCCCTTCACGAAGGGCCCTTCCAGAAGTCCGTTAGAGAAGGGAACATGCGATGGTCACTTCACGGAAGTGATTTCCGTTTGTGATCATGGGATCTTCAGTTAGGAGCTCTTGCGATGCATTTTAAAGCAAAGGTGGGGTTTAATTTTGACTGTACAAACGTAAGTAGAATAGACTGATTAAATCTGTCTTTATTTTAATGTAATAAAAAGTATTTTTGTCAGTGATGTAAATATGATTCAAAAGACGGTAGTGTAAGCACATTTAGTTTTACACTGAGACAATATTTAAATAAAGTAATAATAATGAGAAGAAATATGTATTTGCAACAACTGATGGAGTGCTGAATGTTGTATGCACAGGCAGTGTTTTCAAGGTAACGTTTGGTCAGTCATTCCCTTTGCGAAGGGAG
>SCHK01205175.1:0-11300 GCA_004124795.1 Poropuntius huangchuchieni
TAGGTTTATGTATTAAATATATTTATATAATATAAAATATAAGAATATAACTATATACATGTATATGCATGTAAATATTTTCAGAATATATTCTGTATGTGTGTGTATTTATATATACATAATAAATATACACAGTACACACACACATATATTATGTAAACAAAAACTTTTACTTTGGATGTGATTAATCGTTTGACAGCAATAATAAATAAAGTCAAACTATTTTATATGACATTTTACATCTTGCCATTATTAAAAGGTCAATTTATCTGATGTTTTAAAGTTTAAGCCTCCTATAACATAATTTTCCATTTTAATTTTTTTTTTTGCATGTTAGTCGCACCACATGACTTGATTTGCCAGACATAAAAATCTAAAACATAAGCAGTGAAACAGTATGTTCAAAAGTTGTTGTTTTTTAAGAGATCGTAAAATATTATGCCAAACTACTTGCTTTTTTTTTTTCTTCATTCTGATATCAGTGATTCCACCCTGACATGTTTTACTTCATAGTCTTGGAAAAATATCTAAATGGACTGTTAAATGTTTTAAATGAATAGGTGTATTCAGGTAATTTAATGTATGAATAGCACTGTAATTTTATTTTTTAGGATAAAAGAGTGTCGGTTTAATTAGTGTTCTCACCTTGAAAATGAGTCAGTGACTTGTAAAGTGTGAGGATCAGATCCAGACAGCCTGGAATATAAAATTCAAGCCACTGACATCTATGAAGAGAAACCAAACAAAGTAACACATTCATGAGTAACATTTACTGCCTCTGCTGTAAAAAGCACATTCTCCTGCGACGCAAGAAGCAAAGGTAGTGTGCTGCTGAACGTGAGGATCTGGACATTACTCTGATCATATCTTCCTCTTTGTGCAAATCAACTTCGCAATTCAAAGCTCACAGAATGACCTGGAAACCTCAAACATCCGTGTGTCAGCTCACTCTTCTAAAACTTCCTCTTTAAAACAGGAAAACTTTTGTTCATCAAGACCAATCGTGTATCAGAAAAGTAAAACGAGCATTTAAAGGCGTCACAATTACTACAGAATTGAAATCATACAGTATATACAGGCTAAGCATTGTTTCAGGATTCTATAGAGTTATGTTACATTTATAGCCCTTTAAAGCGCAGTATCAGGATTATATAAACATAGTTTACAGTATAGCCAACATAATAAAGAATTAACTAGCATATTACAGACTCAGAGTATTAGTATAGTACCACACTTTAAAGTTTCATAGTTAAAGTATCATGCGACCAAGAGTTTAATGGCGAAAACTACAGTGACAAAGTTGACATGAAAGCGTTTAAAACACTGAAAAGATATCTCAATGTGAGGGAAAGTAAAAGACAACAGAGTTTGTGTAATTTCTACTCTCTTTACTCAGTCGCGAGGACGATATTAAACTTACCTCGAATGAAGCGAAGAGAAGCGCTCGCGAACCGCAGCCACATATGTCCAAAAAACTCCGAACTGATCGATAATCCTCCCCGAAATAATCAAGACTTTCAACAAATCATCCGCTTTTGATTTTAAAGTTGAACTTGGACAAGCTCACACACTTCTGATGTTTCGGTTTGTGAGATACTAGAGTCGTTAACAGTCAGGAGCGCGAGCGAGCACGTCGACTAGTTCAAAACACGAGAACGCGCACGTCGAGTGTAAACGCGTTTGACGCACTCGTCGAGTTATGTTACATACGAACTATGTTATATGATCTATGTTACGATGTTATGATATCATAACTATGCTATGATCTATGTTACGAACCACTGGCCATTAAATAATACAAATTAAATAGAAATTAAATATAATAGTATAGTATAGTATGTAACAGTAAGTATAATATGGTTATTTTTTGCCAATTTTCTGTAAGAAAACAAACAAACGAAAAAGGTTAAAAAATAAATATGAATTAAACTTCTTCTAGGAAGCACCTGGCGGCTTTTTAAAACGTATAATGCATTAAATATAGCATCAGGAAACGTTACCTACCTCTTAAATCCCGGTTAATCTCAAACGACTGTGATTGGTCCATTCTGAACAACGTTGAGAAAAATAACAGGAATCATATGATCACGCGACGGTCTACGCCCGTAAAGTAATTCACATCTAAATAACGAAATCGTTTATTTTAATTTACTCTTAAACATTGTAGATTACCCACGGGCCAATCTTAATTGCATCAATATAGACACATAATGAAAATATTAGACGAAATCAAACGTTTTATTTTCTCACCATATTTTTTCATAGTTTGTAGATTTTTCTCATATCCCAAATAATACCATCTTGGTTAGCCTTATTATATCGCTATTAGTTCTTTAACTACAAAAAGTGATTTTTTTTTTTTTTTAGACAAGAAGACAAAAGCAGCAGGCTAAGTAGCCTATTAGAAAGGAATCTGACTAGCTATCTTTTTGTTTTTATCTTTGTTGTGTGTGTGTGTGTGTGTGTGTAAATAATCAGCGTATAAATTGTGCGTAAAAAAGTGGCTGAGAACAACCAGAGAAAATTTCTGGAAGCATTTTATCTTTTCATAGAAATTATTTCGTAAATTACAACACGAGTTAATTAATTTGTTTACAGTATAACACAAAAATAGCCTATAATAGACATGACCCATTAGAGGCAACGTCCATTCCCGAAATCTTTGTATATAGTTAATTTTCTGTGATCTGAGAAACTGAATTAGGACCAGATATAATTTTAAGGCTGAACACAGCGACCTCTGTCGGAATAAAAAAATAACGTGCATGGTAGCTTGACCGGAGAACCTACCTGATTATGATACATTTGCTTGAGTGATACAAGATCATTTATCATTTACTCAAGTTCATTACCGTAGTAGAGTTGAGTATGCAAAGTTGTGAAACATTTCCACATTTCTTTTTTTTAAGCAATCCCTCGTTTTCTCGCTCACTTTAAATCTTACTGACTCAAAGTCACCACAAATATAAATAATTGCATTCTTTCACTTTATTTCATTTTAAAACCTGAACTTTAAAATAAAGCATTTCCTTTTTTTTTTTTGTTGTTGTTCAAGGAATGAGCGTGATCCGTATTAACTACAGGCATGTTGTTCCAGTGTCAAGTAAAAATTACTTCTTTTTATTTAAAATGTGTTTACACATTTAAGCAGACTTTGTTATATATAGTTTATGTAAAAATGCATTTTTTACAATACTAGACCTTAATCAGGGTGTAGTCACAGCATATAAATTTTACGAGGCTGTGAGCAATAGACTTACACAGAGGAAAAGTCTTTTACAATGGTATGGGATCACGCACTGTTCAAAACTCAACTTTCAATCGATTTTGTTCAACCCAAAATGAAAAGTGTCATCATTTGCTTAAGCTGTTTGAAACATGTCGGAGTCTCTTTCTTCTGTTGAACACAAAATACATCCTGAAGAGTGTAACCAAATAACTGAAAGCAACCATTGCAATAAAACAGATACAAATAATATGGAAGTCAATGGCTACAGTCGCCTGTTTGGTTATAAACATTCTTCAAAATATCTCCCTTTGTGTTCAACAGAAGGAAGAGACTCACACAAGTTTGGAAGTAGTTAAGGATGAGTAAATTATGATAGAAATTAATTGTATTTAGATCATTCGACACCCCAAACCCAGGGTCTCCTCTTCAAATCTTTTATTCTTTACATATGCAAAACAATCACTCATCACGTGTCTCCTATGTTGAGAATAAAGACTTCCTGTGTTTGACTCAGTGTATAGACCATTGTTAACCCAACAAAGATAAGACTTAGTGTCTTGCATGGACAAGTTCTGTTACCTTGCTCTCGAAACTTATGACACAATTCCTGCGATAAACAGCCAGGTTGAATTTAGGTGAAAACTTTTTTTTTTTTTTTTTTGTCTGTCCTTCAAATGACTCGAACACCATTTAGCTTCACAGGACACAGAATAAACTCATCCCGTTATCCTATGGCAACACATTCATTTCAAACACTGTAAGATGATACAATTTATTGCCATAAACAGTGTAGGAAAATGAAAAGAAAAACAAAAGAATAAAAACAGCTGACCTCTATTATACAGTAAGAAAACAAAAAATGTTGAACTTCCTCATTTATATCCAGTAAAATGCAAAGAGAAGGGATGCGACATGGATTTTTCCCATGAGGACTCTACACTCGATCCACTAGGAGATGAAACTACAGCGCCTGGCGTCAATGGCGTGTCTGGAAATGTGCGAGCAGTTCATTTTTGTTCAATTAGCTTCATATGGAAAGGCAGTACTGATGGTGTTACGGTTCATAGTTTCGACTATATTTTCTCGTCTGGAAAGAAATACATTGCCGTCAAGCTGTGGATGTCGCTGTAGACTGTAGACCCTTGTGTCACCAACCAAACCTATCATGCAAACTCTTCTAAATGAATGAAACATGTGGCACATTGTTCCCGAAAGCTCTGGATGAGCCAGGATTTGGTCAGGTTGGGAAAATCTTTCGTAAAGACGAGGCAACAAGGACTCAAAAAAATAAAATAAAAAATAAAAATAAGCTCTTCACTTTGAAATGGTTTAATTAAGAATCAAGCTCAAACGTTTTAATCCTCAAATACAGTAAAGAAATTTAAAGAGCAAAATATAAAAAGGACACGGCGGCAATTACGTCCGCGCGTCTACAAATTCAAAAACACAAAGGTACTTTGGGAAGGGAAAGAGATGTCGAAGTCCTTAAACGCAATCGACCTGGAGATGCTTGTCCTCCAAGTTTGGGTTCTTTGAGGCGTGTGGGAGGAGCCAGCGAGGACAGGCAGAGGCGGAGTTAAGACTGAGCCCCGCCCCTTTCTAGAGCCCCCACCTCCACGTCCTTTTTTTAAGCCAATCGGATGAGGGCTCGTTTGGATTCGAGAGGAGACCAGCACCTCGTGCCTCTGCCTGCATGTCACTGAAGTCTTTGAAAGATTTTATGGTGATCAAAGCCAGTAGAATCCAGTATAGCCTTCCGGAATAATGCAGCCACACTGACACAGATATTAATTCTTTAGAGAACGGAAACATAAAACAAGAACAAGATGGTTACACAGGGTCCATTGTAGGAGACGGTGAATTTTGCACATGAACATTTTGACAAAGCAATATTAGAATCAAATCAACACAAAGGGGAAGATTGCGCTGTGTTTAGTCTACTAAAGACGCACGGCTCCGAAACCGAACACTGCTGGACTACGTTGTGCTTTAACGCCAATTTACACACACCGTGAGGACTAGGGAGAGGACAAGCACCACATGTACAATCCAGCGTGCGCTCGAAGGTTTGCGTAATCGCGAGGGAGCTCGTGCCGCTCACGCCAAAAAGAGAGAGAAAAAAAATCTTCATAGGTGCAGTCCGTCAAAAAATCCCAACAACAAAAAAATACAAAACAACGGACGTTCAATCCCATTAACCTAATACTGCTTTTCGCGAACGCCGTTACGAACTGTGGAAACGTTTAGCTAGCTGCCCCGCGAGAAAAGCGCACAAACCAAATCAGCGTCGTCGTTTTTCGCACGATGTGTGTAGTTTAGTCTACAGCTATAAAACAAGCCAGAAATCAATCAAACGAAAACATTTAAAATCAGTTCCATTCCATTTAAGAGAGCAGCTCAAAAAAAAAAAAAAAAAAAAACCCCTTTCGGATCTCACCAAGGATGTGAAAGAACTTCCCCCTGACGAAAACTACAGTACAGAGCAGGCACTAATTACAGGGAAGCAAAGGTGGACATAAAACCATTGTTAAACAGTTTTGCCATGCATTCACGAGCTGCTCGTTGGTGTGTGCAGGTGTCATGACGATCGATCGATGTGGGCGTGGTCTTTTGTGGGGGTTTTTCCCGTTGAATAAATATATAGTCGCGCGCGATCTGAATTCGTAGGGACTCCGTTCATCTCTAACAGGTAGGAACGATGACAGAGGCCTTATCGCATTCCCATTGGCATGATACGTTTTTTTCGTCGTCGTTTGTCGTCCCCGGACCTCGCCCTTCCCTCCCCGTATATCCCTCCCCTTCTTTCTCTGCTCCTCCCTCCCTTCCTTCCTTTTGGAGCGCCGAGGGAGGCTGCAGTCTCTTAGTGTTTGTCTTTGGGAATTACCTCCTCCCTGGGTTTGGCACCCCCAAAGATGGCCGAGTTGGGGTTGGCCACTTGGTTAAGGGGACCTGCCACTGTACGTGGCTTCAGCTGTAGCCTTGGTCTCTGCGCTCTTTCCTCTGCGAAAAAAAGGGAGAAATCGAGATATTAGGTGTGATTGTATAATTTATACAAGTGTCCAAAACATCATTTAAAGTCAACGTGAAATGGTGTGTGAAATTTTAGTGAAACAAACTATCAAAAAGAAAAGCCGGTCCATCAATTGTGAATTGACTGGATCAAAAAACAAATAAAAATTGGCCCTTCAATAACGATGGTGACAAATCTAAGTGAGTGTTTGTGAATTTTGTCCCAGGAATCAGGTCATATTTATTTGAGCCGCTGACTGAATCCATTTCTTTGCATTGATTATTCGGCATTAAATTATAATATATTCACTTAAATAAAAGATTTCAGTTGCATTATACCCTAAAACAATACTCAAATAGTCATTTTGCTATTGGTAATATTATGGATGCAGCAATATTAAAATTCTGGCCAACTGTTCACGTCCACAAAACCAACTATCTATAATCACACCTTGGTAACAGAATCACCATTGGCTAATAAATGTTTTGTAACATTTTTATAAAGATACATTCATATGTGATATGATTTGAAAGCAAAACTTAAAAATAAAAAAAAAACACCATTGTTCAAACTTACAGGCTTGTAGTGTTTTAATCAGTCATTTCTGTAAAAAAACAGCAACAACACTACTAATGAAATACTACATAACTATACTATATAAAACAATCTAAAGTCTGCTAAGCTGCTCATATATATTAATTACATTATCTGTGTTTGCTTAAATTAATTAGCAAAAATTAAAACAAATAGAAAAAGGTGAGCATAAGCCAATGAGATCGATGTTTGTACTTTGGCCCCACCCACTAGCGAAGGAACCGGCCAGCAATCACTTTTGCTTGCTCTTAAAGACTAAACTCTGAACAAACTCAGTCAGTCATTTTTAAAGCTATGTAAGATTCTGTAATGACAAAGTGAAACTTTCAAGTGCCCAGTCAAGAGTGTTCAAGTGAAGGTGAACGGAAAAACCTACTCTTAGCCTAAGTATACTTTATTTTTTTATTTTTATTTTTTTAAAGTGTACATAAGAGTATGCTTTCAGGCAAACAAGTAGCACAGGTGGTAGACACATGAGCTCTAGAAAGCTTCATCTTTGTCCAGCTCTACTTTTCTTAAGAAGTCATAAATAAACTAATCTTTGTACTCTTTTAATCTAAAGTGGCAGCTCTCTCATAACCCTTTCACAAGCACTCGTCAGCACAGCCGTCTGTTGTTGTTCAGTCTCTTTAGTTTGGTTTTCCTTGTGGAATAGCTGATTTGTTCAAAACACATTCAAATGCTCATCGTGACCTGCAAGTATAAAGTACATGCGGTTACAAAAATGGGGTGGTGCGTACTATTCTGGTGTTGAAATTTGCATCACACGTACTACACGGTACCTTGCGGATGCATTAAAAAAAAAAAAAAAAAATAAAAAAAATAAAAAACCTAGTGAAATCTACCACTTTAGCAGCCAAAGGCTAGATATTTAGTCGCCTAAATCGAAACATTTTTCCTTATGTAAATGATTTGCTTGCACTGTAGAGGTTTGAGCAGGAACTGAGAGTAAATAGGGCCCATTTTGATTTCACGTTGACTTTAAAGCACATATATAGAGGTATCTTTTTTCAGAAAGAATAAATGCGTGACACCGTCAGAGGGTTCTCTGAAGTCTGTCTGGCCTCCGCGAGGAGGTCCCTCTCTGAAGCGTCCCATGCCTCCGCCTCCGCCTCCGCCTCCGGCCCCCCTTCTGTCGCCAGGGCGACCGCCTCCTCGACTCCTCCCACCCATGAAGTCATCATCTCTAAACCCTGTGAAGAGAGAAAACGTGTGAAAAACTCGTCCGTCATTCTCCCCCTACACTGCAAAGTTGCACCAAAATACTGGTCCAGGATTGGTTCTGGGCAAAATCACAGTATTTAAGAAAAATGAAGTCTGATCCCAGATCAGTATTTATAGGCAACTTAAATTTGGGAGGAAATCTGACCGCAGACCAGCAGAGAGACTCCACTGACAAACATGACTGATGGCAATGAGATGGAGTTCCTGAGAGATCAATGTTCAAAAATTAACTAAAAATATATGAGAAGGCCAAAACATAAATATGTAATACCAAGATCCCTGCTGATAAAGTCCTGCGACTCAGTTTAATGGAATATTCTGGGTTGTTTTCAACAAGGTTTTAAACACTACCTCCTCAGTTTGTAAAAGTGGGTGAGAAAAACATTCACTCTAATGGGGTGAATGTCTCAAAAACGTCAAAGTAGCGTCAATTATTTTACCCCAAAAATCAAATAAAAACAAGCAGCTTAATTTGCATTTAAAAAAAGCCTATTACAGTCCATTATGATTTTTTTTTGTCACTGATATTTTCATAATTTGCTTACTGCAGTTCTATTTAGTAAATATTCAATTTAATATTTTATGTACACATCATGGGATTGTGTTGTTTTGAATGTATGCTGATTTTTATCATATAATTTTATTATAAATTAATATTGCGTTGACAGATTTCCATTACTGTATTATAACTTTACAGTGCATACTTGCAATGAAAATCATAATATAATAATTAAATTTTAAATTAAAAATATTATGTTTTTATTATTAGTAGTAATAACAACAGTAACACTAATAATAAATATAATTNTAAATTTTAAATTAAAAATATTATGTTTTTATTAGTAGTAGTAATAACAACAGTAACACTAATAATAAATATAATTTTAAAAGTAAAATTTGTGTAACATTAATACCCCCCACCCCAAAAAAACATTGTTTTCTTCGTGTCTTATTGCTTACTAGGCATTCATCCAGTAAATTTATTGTAAACATGTTTTCTGATAATTTTTACAAAATGAGGAACACATCTGAATCGTCTGTGGTCATATCCCACAGACGTGTGCTATATCAGATTCTTGCTAAAATGACAATCTAGAGCCGATTATCTAGTGCTAACTCCCCAAGGGTTCGAGTTCTTGCCCAGTTCACACTTCGCACCTCCTCCAGATTGGTCGAAGTCGTCTCTGGAGTCACGTCCCCCTCCTCTGGCCCCACGAGAGCCACCACGGCCTGAAAGGGACAGGGGGCTGTTTAATAGGGGCAACAATTCAAAGCTGAGATCAGGGTGAAAGAGAGGCCCACCCACAAAACGCTTCAACTAAACCAATCAGATCATCTGACACCAGCTGGACAGGCAAGTTTAGCCTATAGGAAAGCACTTGATTTGTTAGAGGGGAAGGAAGAGGAGCTAGAGAGGGTTTTCTACTGAGGGATGAAAAAACAGAAAAAGCACAAAAATATCTGAAGATGAAACATGTACATGAACAATGACTGTGAGAAGCCCGGCTTAAAGGGACAGTTCACCCAAAAAAAACATTTGCATAATGTTTTACTCCCCCTTGAGTTGTTCCAAACCTGTATGAATTTCTTTCTTTTGCTAAATTAATTTATCTATTATTAATTTATTAATTTCTCTCTTATTTTGAAGAACGTAATGGGGATCAGAAACCATTTGATTACTCACATAGTTGGAACAACTTGAGAAAATGACAACATTTTTAGGTGAACTATCCCTTTAAGAAATGCTGTTTTTGTGTAGAATGATCAGTGAATTAAATTTGTCGCTATATGCAATTGCAATATAACGAAGCTGAGACAGTTCAGAACAAGAGACAGAAGACACAAAGTGAGCACGAGCTTATATTGAGCATTGCTTAGGGGTTGGAAGTACGACCAAAATCCTGGTTATAGCACATTACAAAGAATTTCAACAAAAACAGTTTATATTAAGCATATGTTATTACAATTTTTGTGTGAATTAAATGTTTTACCAATTAGTTAAATCATTTTTTTCTTTAAAATAAAAGATACTAAATGTCTAATAGTGGTCAACTGTGGCTGGGCAGGTTAAAGTGGACTAAATGATCAGCATCAGAGAAAAGTCTGTCTTTTTCACCTGAAGATCAAATTTGCCTTTCTATTGAATTTAAAAAAATAAAAATGCAAGTAAATACTTACAGTAATATCAAGTTAAAAAACCTCACGCCAAAAACGTCAGTAAACTATAAATGCTAATCTACATGAACATATCTTGTTTTATTTATTTATTTTTTTTAATAATAATGAAAAAAAAACTGATACACAAAGTGTAACAATCTCTACATGGATGATGATTATAATGTAAATACAATCGGACACCCATCCCTAGCATTGCTCATTTCTGAGAATATAAAGACCACAATATTTGAAGAAAACACACAAGCAATATATATAATATATAAAGAGAAAACAGCACTAATAGCAGAACAAGATAAAAGATTGTGTTAATGCATAACAAATATTTTGATATATTGGCGCGCACACAGTACCTCTGTCGTCTTTCCGGAAGCCGAAGCCTCCGGCGCCACGTTCTTGCCTTCGGCCTTCTGCGATATCCACCCTCAAAGATCGGTCCCCTAGCAGCTGTGGAACAACTTCATACTTAACACAACATATCAAACAGTGCACTAGCGTTCAGAAGTTTGTGGTTGGTAAGATTTTTTTTAACTCGTTTTGAACATAGCCCCTCATGCTTACCTAGGCTACATTTATTTAATTAAAAATACATTAAAAACAATACTAGTGGGAAATACAGCTAATTAAAAAACAAACTTTTCTATTGTAATGTTTAAAAATTTAATCTATCCTGTATTTAGCAGCACATGATCCTTCAGAAAACATCTAATATGCTGATTTGGTTCTCAAGAAACATCACTAATGCTGAAAGCAGCCATGCTGCTTCTTATTTCGTGGGACTTTTGTTTTGAATCTTTGATGAATAGAAAGTTCTTAAAGGGGTCATATGATGGTGCTAAAAAAATAAAAAAAAAATAAAAAAAAGAACATTCTTATGTGTATTTGGTGTAATGCAATGTGTTAACGTGGTAAAAAAACAAACAAACAAAAAAAAAAAAATTTTCTCTCCATTATTTTATCTCCTTTAAGCCCCGCTTTTGTGAAACGGGTCGATTTTGACAAAATGCAGCGCTGGAAAACACCAAGGTGTGCGTTGTGATTGGCCGAACACCTCAAGCGTGTGGCGGA
>SCHK01205365.1:2043-18546 GCA_004124795.1 Poropuntius huangchuchieni
CAATATTTCAAGGTGCTTCAAAGAATACCAAGCTATTTCCAAACAATCCAAACAAATCCAAAAGTCCAAACAATCAAACAAATATTGTATTACCATGGTACTGTGTCCAAATATGATGTAGCACTATTTCATTTTATTTTCATTAACAAACCCTGAAGATAATATTGCTCTTTGCTTTCATGTCATATGCTTGCTGAGATGTTTACATTCTACTGAAGCAAAAACTTCTCCTTGACTATGTATTCAGTTTCCATCTCTATTTTATTTGCAGTGAATGCACGGCTCTCATACTTTGCAGGTAGAGTAAGAAATGATGGCTAAGAAGGTCATTTCTTTCAACTGCTCATTTACAAAGTCTTATCTTATTTCTAAAATTTCAAAAAAAAAAAAAAAAAAAAAGTATTCAACAAGACACCTCTATGTAATTCTCAGACTGTTTCACCAAATTTCAGATTCACATAAACACTGCCCACCCCCTGGACATCATGTCAAGGTCAAAGCAGTCCCTCTCATGCATATATATGAGTGGTTTAAAAGTAGGCCTAAATGTTTTAAACAACGTTGTCTCCAAAACTCTAGACTAAAAAGTCTAAAATCTAAATAAAGTTTTAAACAGTTAAAGTCTTATTTTACACCCTTTTTCTTTTGCTGCCTGTTTACACCATTTTGTTTTTATTTGTTGGTTATTTTGCCTCAAACAACTGGGCCAATAATTTTGCTATTCCAAACTACTCCACACGATGGCACCTGAAGTACTCTATTCTACTACATACCTACATGCACTTTGAAAAGATGGTTATTAAAATATTTCAGAAGTTTCGAATTAAGTTTTACAAATATAGACAAATATTATAAACACGAGTTCAATCTCTTCAGCTTGTTTTCTTTGTAGTTCTGCTGTTGTCACAATATATTTTTGCTGTATTTCTGTAAGAACACTTTGCAATGTTACTGTCAATTTGATATTTTTTTCCCAGTAAAAATATTAAAGCTGGTAAAGTGTTACATTAATCGATGATTTACTGTTACTGAATTCCATAATTAAACCCACTGACATAACAACCCGACTCTGTTGCTGTCTACTTATTGATATTAATACAAATATAAATACAAAATTATTTTCATCTACTTACTTCAGGTTACTTGATTTCAGGTTCGTTTGCTTTTTGTTTATTTTTGTGTTACAGTGACGCGAACGTGACAGCGCTTCCTTGACGTCAGCACTGAGCCTGGGTGAAATGGTAGCGCGCATGCGCAGCGCTGCAGACCTCGACTAAATTGAGGTCTTTGTTGAGACCAATAGACAATTCTTGTTCGAGCTTTTCAAATATCTCAGGGATATTTGGCGAAAAGACAACCGTGTTATATACAATAGCGACTCTGCGAGCCTGACGTAACTCCGAACAAGAACGCGAGGATATTAGCAGAGCAGACAACATCGGATGTACACAAACAAACCCATCGCTAGCGTTTTAAGGTGGTATTTTTTTTTGCGTTGCTTGATTTTATTTATTTACCAATCACGACAAGCGGTTTGCCGACATGGGGAACTGTCATAATTAAAAGGAGTAGATCTCCTCTTCACCTCCAGGATATCATGAAAGAGGAGAGAGGTTTTTGTATGGAAAGGCTGCCCATGGCACGCAGAAGTGGGGTTCAACTTTCCAGCAGCCTCGTCCAGACAGAGGAGAAGAGGGAAGCAGAAAGAGGATATTTGTGGGCCAGCTTTATTTCACATAAATAGTCAAGCTGCAATATTTGGGAGATGGAGACTGTGGGGAAATTCGAGTTCAGCAGGAAGGACCTTATAGGACACGGTGCCTTCGCTGTGGTATTCAAAGGCAGGAATCGAGAGGTGAGAAAATATCATTTAAAAAAGTATATTGCATCGTTTTCGTCTGCATGCAGAGGTGTCTTTGTATATTGATAGGAATCTGGTTTCTGTTTACAATATTGGTTGCAGATCTGACATACCACCTTAAAGGCCTTGAGCACAACAGATGGAGGCTAGAATAAGAGATTAAATGTCCTGTATTATAGAGAGATATGGAACGCATTAAAACCCATTACATATAATAAAATTTCAAGCTTTTAATGTTTCATTTTCGTTTTTAGAGATGACAGTTAATCAGATATTGTGAAACAATAGATCTGACCCATAAACATGCACAGGCATGTCTATGGTCAGATATGTTTAATACAATGGTGATTATGGTTAACAGCTAAAATCATTGAACTTTTCAGAAGCATGATTGGGAAGTTGCAGTCAAATGCATAAACAAGAAGAATCTGGCTAAATCTCAGACTCTTCTGGGGAAAGAGATCAAGATATTGAAGGTATGTTTTGGTTGTATTGGCAATGCACTGCATTTCCATTACATAATGATAAAGCATTCATGTGCAAATTAAATCTTATTTGTTTTCTTTAGGAACTGAAACATGAGAACATTGTTGCATTGCATGACTTCCAGGTAGGTTGATTTGTACATTACTCTGCAGATGTTTGGATGGACTGTTTACAGTGCAGTTGTCTTGAGAAAGTGGTTTTGTTACAACTTTACTTCTTAAATCACTTTTAAATGCAAATATTTTACTAGTTATAATGGCTAAAAAGGGTTCAAATTGATGTTTTACCATCCCCAAGGCTGTACAATGACTTCCTTTGCATTGATTGGTTAAAAACAGTCACATGTTCTTTTATTGACATGACATGTGCACTTGTTTTTAATGGCTCTGTTGCATTGTGGGTATTGGAGTCTTGGTTACACATTTACGTCTTATTATATATGTAGACCTAAAGATTACAATATTTCTGTGTAATGCTGAGAACGCAAAAATATGTAGTATAAGATGCTAACACTTCTTTCTTTTTTTTTCTTTAAATACCAGGAAGAGATATTGTTTACTCACTCAATTCAGCATTCAGGGTTCATTGGCACATAGTAAAAGCCTTTCTTGCAACGGTGCAAGTGAAACCTGTATAGCCAGACTGGTGAAATGGTTTCATTGAAGTGTTGACACGTTTTTCAAACACGTGGGTTCTCTGTATTTGCTCTGCCCTGGGGTCAACTTGAGGTTAATATGTCAGGCGTGTTTTATAGCTGTAAGTTGTGAAAAAGCCGGTGGGAGTACAAAAGATATGCAACTTATACTTCTAACAGTTGTAAATTATTTGATTTGTCTCCTTTAATACAATGTTTGTTAGTCACTTCTGGTATAATGACCATAGTAATTTGATTGACCATAGTAATTTGAGTTGTTACAAAAAATGATACAAAATGATGAATGAATAATTTATAAAATTATTAGTAAATACCTTTTTATTATAATAATTAATTAAAAAGTAATACAGTTGACATTTTTGTTTATATAATATGTTTGTGTACTGTGTGTATTTATTATGTATACATAAATACACACACATGCATGTATATATTTAAGAAAAATATGTTAAGTTTATACATTTAAAATATTTATATATAATATCAATTATATGAATATAAATATATACATAGAAATATTTTCAAAATATATACTGTATGCGTGTGTATTTATATATGCATAAGAAATATACACTGTATACACACACACATTATGTAACAAAAACTTTTATTTTAGATGTGATTAATCGTGATTAATCAGTTGAAAAATTACAAAAAAAGAAGAAATGAATACTGTCATCATTTACTCATCCTCATTTTGTTCCAAACCCGTAAGTTAGTCTTTGAAATGCAAATTAACATGCTTTTATAACAATGGGTGAACTATCCATTTAAGCATTTTTCCTCATTTTAGCAATTTAATTGTTAACTTTGTCAGTCTCAGATATCAGTATCAGCATTAGTCATTGAAAACCCCTTTCGATCTAAAACTACTGTGCTACCATGTGACGTGTTAAATACCATTTTACTTTTATATATACCATGTTACTGAAGGATTGCCATATCCATGCAGTTTACGTAGTACCATTCTACTTTTTTTTGGTTATACTGAGGTTTGATGTTGCTTTTGTCTCCACTTTATTCATGACAATTTGGTGAAAGAAGGCTCACACTCTGGTGTTGCTTTCGAAAGGTACAGCTCAAATGTCTCTGAACTCTTCTCACATCTCCTGGATAGTCACACCACTTTCTACTATGGTGTTGGCTGTCTGTGAATTGAATGCCATTAAAGTTCTAGTAGTTCTTGCTCTACCCTGGAGGGAAGAGTCTGTGAGCAGCTTGGCTCCTTGCCACACATGATTAACTTGTGCTTGTTTGTGCATGGTTGAACCTTGCAAGAGTTAATCTGGTCATCTTTTCCTTGCAAACACAGAAACAAGATTTTGAGCAGAGCTTGTTTTTAGTGCATCAGGGCATTTAATTTTTAATATCAAAGTGAAACATAACCACTTTTAAAAATAAAGGTTATAGTTCCATGAAGAAACAACTTCTCATTGAAAAAGCTTCTTTAGATTTTAAAAATGTTCTTCACACTATAAGAAAAAATGGTTCTTTTAAGAACTGTTCACTGAAAAATGGTTCTTCTATGGCATTACTCTGAAAATCCCCTTGTGGAACATTTATTTTTTTAAATGTACATATATAACTGTGTAAAAAAAATGTTTTTTTAGCAGGTTCAGTAACAGTTTAGGTCAACTATCAAGTTTAAAATATAAGGGTTGTGTTTGAAGTGAGATGAGCAACAAAGCAATCATGTCAAAATAACACAAAGTCCTCTCCAGAACCAGTTTAGTAGGGTCTCCACTGCGCCTGTGGTAAAATTCAACATTAGCAGATCTCACGGGTCTGCTGTGTTCATAAGCAAAGCTCACTTTATCACCCACATGAACATCAATCATCTAGGCACCAAACTGTCTGTGAGCGATGTTGGGCCTGTTGGATTTTCCCAACTGAATGGCCAAGCTCGTTCAAGCGCTAGTTGTCATTAAACAGTGATGTTTGGCTTAGTTTCAGTCTGGCTGCACAGTCGGCTAGAGTCTATCTTCAGTGGCAGAAAGTAAAACTTTGGTAACGCTGAGTCAGCAGCATTTGCCAGTCACGGATCAGCCGATTTGGCTGATTGGTTGAGGCGGACACCGCAAGGGGGAGGTCATCTGTTGCTAAGTGATAAGGTCGTTCTAAGTGGGCTACTCTGTATTTTTTTTGAGAGGCCTCGGCCATGGGCTTGGAAAATAACAGGATTATGGTGCCATAAAAGCTGACTTGATAGCAAACGTAACCTGTGCCGTAGAACTGAAAGTGTTTGTCTGAATAGTTGAATATTTAGTGCTTTGGCCATTTCGGAGAAGCCTATCATGCAATTTTGTTTTGTTTATTCAATCCATATGTACTGAAGACAGTCCTGTTCTAATAGCTAGTGTAGATAGTTTATGCAGTATATGTTAATTATTTCCTTAAAGCCTATAAACTGACATTGCTGCTTTGTAGTTGTCTGTTTAAGGATCATTAGGTTCAAAAGCATAATCTAAAACAACATTTTTATTGGTTGATTTTTATTTGCATCATACTTAAAGGGTTAGTTCACCCAAAAATGAATATAAAAACTATTACATTACTAAAAGTTATTGCTGTAAACAATTTGGTTTTTATTTTCTTATTAAAAAATTTTTTTTTGCTAGAGTTCGCCATTATATGACAATAAAATAAGCCAAAATGTTTGTATTGGTTAAAATCTATTCAGCTCAGTGTTAAATTTTGGCAGGTAATTTGTGATAACCACACAGCAAGCACTAAATCCACTCAAACCAGAACAACTGCAAAGTAACACCCAAGAAATCACCCACAACACCCGAGCATCGTGGTTGGCACCACTCATATTTCACATTATCAGCAGTATCTATACTCTCTTGTGTCTGAGTGAGGTTCAGTGGTGTGCGTAGTGGCTGCCTTGAATAGAAATCTGTCACACCACTGCACAGTTCGCACACTGAACTCTGAAAATGTGCAACGAAGCCTATGACCTTTGCCCTCCCCCTTGCTTTATTAGCCCATTATGGCCCAGTGCAGAGAAAACACACTCACGCCATATGTGGATTAGTGTCAGCCCAAATGCATTACCACAATGCACACAAATAAGCTGTTAACACTGGTTTCAGTGCCCTCTGTAAACATGTTCCCACACAAGTCTCGACATGATATGTTATGCACAGATCCTATGAATATATATTAAAGAACGTGAATTCATTTACTGCCCTGGCCACCTGTCTGTCCCAGTGTTGAATCTAATTACTCCTGTGTTTTGTTTTTGTTTTTTTCTTCTAGGAAACGGCAAGCTCTGTGTATCTAGTGATGGAGGTAAGTGGGGCTTTTTTCCCAGTGTCTTTTGTTGTTGATCTTGTCTGTCTTGTACCTGGTAATGCCTGCAATTAGCCATGCCCTGGGGCCAATGGAAGACAGCTGCAGTTGTTAATAACAACACACTTAGACAGAAACAGACTTGAAATCAGGTTGTTTTGTGTGACACGGTGAGGATTTGTAAAAATTTTCCAATTGCTATGAGACTTAGCTTCCTGTAGATGCCTCGCCACCATGTCAGTTCTCAGAAAAGCTCAATGGAAAGGCAATGGGGCCATTGGGAAGCCCATCAGTGGTGCACAAAGGAAAATAACAGCCCATCTTTTCTGAGTCACTAGTTTTAATATGCATCTGAATTGTCTCTCTCTGTGAAGTGAACTAAGCCCTATTCAGATGCAGGTTTTGTCATTCAGCATTGTGTTAAGGCTCTTATTCATAATAAAAAGATCAATGTTCTTTCTTTTAACTGCAGTACTGCAATGGGGGAGATCTGGCTGACTACTTGCACTGTAAGTGGGACATTTCATTTATCATGCTTTGACCTCATTTTGTGATTTGTTTTTTTTGTTTTTTGCTCTGTAGATTCTCAGCACACCAGCCTCTTTTATTAAATTATGTGTTCACTCTTAATAATACATCATTTGAATTTGATTGGAGTAAATTCTGCTTTGATAAAGTAGGGATGTTCATCTTAGCTTTAATTGCTGATTTTGCTAGCGTGATGAAAAAAGTGAAATCAGTTTATTCCAAACTCAGGAAGTTAGGCCAGAAGGGTTTAGGGTGTGTGTTTGTGTATGTATTTTTGTTTAAAGCGGGTCTGAGGAAGCTGTATCTGTTGACTGTAGGGTGTGAGCTTGTTTTCAGAGGAAGCAGTTGCTCTGAAAAATCCAGACACAACCATTTTCTTTCTTATGGAATCTTGACACAAGGAAAAAAAAATAGGCAAATCTCTACAGCATATTGCTTTGTTTTTATATGCAATGTGTAGTATTTGAATTTATAGACAATAACTATGCTGTGATGTCTTAGTTGATATGCATTGCACTGAAGCATTGCAGGTTGAATTTGCATTTCATTTGCTTGTAAAATCTGTAACTGGTTACAAGTTGTTATATGGAGTGTATATAGTGTAAACAGTGTAGAGTCAAGGCCAGGTGATATAATCGAAAACGTCTCAATATTTTGTAGTTTTTTGATGGTATGCTATTTAGGAATTTGATCTGTAAATGAGAAGACATGAATTCATTAACAATCTAGTTAAATGTCAAGATACACTACCATTGAAATGTTTTTGGTCAGATATTTTTTAAATTATATTAATACTTATATTCAGCAAGGATGCATTAAATTGAATTGATCAAAAGTGACAGTAAAGACATTCATAGCTATATATTGCCCAGCCCCAATGAATTCATCTTTACAATCATGCTCTTTTAGCTAAGGGCACTTTAAGTGAAGACACCATCCGAGTATTCCTGCAGCAGATCGCGGGGGCCATGAGGGTCCTTCAGGCCAAAGGGATCATCCACAGAGACCTGAAACCCCAAAACATCCTGTTGTCCCATCCTGCAGGCCGAAAGTCCCACTCCAACAACACCTGCATCAAGATAGGTGTGTGTGCCAGTGCCAGTGTTTTTGCTTCTGGTGTATCGTTTTTACATTCTCAGTTTTCAAAGCATTAGAAACTCTAAATGCCATGTCCATATTCTTAAGCAGGTCTGGCTTTTGCAAATCAAGCCTTGTTTTTAACATTTTGTTTGTGTTCTGCTTAATGATTTCACTTTAAATGACCTCTAAGTCTACCTCAGATACATTCACAAACTACAAATTAAATGGCTTTAGGCCAGTAATAAAATTATGTGTAGTGATATGAAAATGTAAATAAAACAATATATTGACTTCTAAAGCCACTCGTCTATTTAATAATTTAACAGTGTTCTCTTTTATCTAAACCTGGTTTACCCTTACCCAGGGTGCACTGCTTCACCAGCAGAGTTTATAAGATGTTATTTTGTTCTCCTCAGCTGATTTTGGCTTTGCACGGTACCTCCAGAACAACATGATGGCCGCCACACTCTGTGGGTCCCCCATGTACATGGTACGAATTTTACATTTCCTTTTCAGACTTTGCGCACACTTGCATTATTGTGGTTATTCTCTTTATATCGCATTATTATAACATTAAAATGCTATTCGCCAGGCACCTGAGGTTATTATGTCACAGAACTATGATGCCAAGGCTGACCTGTGGAGTATAGGGACCATTGTGTTTCAGTGCCTGACTGGGAAAGCTCCATTTCAGGTATATATCATTCTTATTTTAGTTAATTATATGTGTCATTTTCAAGTGTGAGGAGTTATGGCATTAGGAAAATTTAAATTTAAAAAGAAACTAGTAATATAAAAAGTACTTTTTGCGATGTTACGTTTGTTGTGATTGTCCATCCATCAGGCCAGCAGTCCCCAGGACCTCCGATTGTTTTATGAGAAAAATAAAACTCTTAGCCCAAAGTATGTTCATTTTTTTTTTTATTGACTCTGATAGTTAATTATACTTTGCAAATTAGTTTTGGAGTACAGATGCTGCTAAAGCCTATGTAAAAGTACCTCTCTTTCTCTCTTTCCTTTCTCTACAGCATTCCCAGAGAAACTTCCAGCCATCTCAGACACCTGCTGCTTGGCCTCTTGCAGAGGAACCATAAGGACCGTATGGACTTTGGTCAGTATCCTGAGTGTCTATGCCCGCTAGATGATGAGGCAATGTTTGTTATTTATAAGTTTGGTTTTGGCAATCATGCAGTCTTCTTAAGCTGATTGTGAATTCCTTGTGTTTTTTTTAGATGAATTCTTCAGACACCCCTTCTTGGAGGCAAGCTCCTCTATGAAGAAGTGTGAGTTATTACACTGCCGTTTTAAACAATGTTTTTTTTTAATTACATTTTAAATGGACAGTAATGCTTAATCTTTGGAAAATGTTTATTGTTAAATTAAATATTAAGCTGTTTTATTTTTTTTTAATCAGGTTTGCATCCTTGCTACTAAAATTTGGTTTAATACCCTGATTCTTTTCTTTCAATGTTAAATAAACATTTTTTTTTTCTAAACTTTTTAAATTAGGAAATATAATCAGTATATATTAAAAAATGTAGAAGTCTTATGGCATAATTAATTAGAATAATTATTTATGGAAATACAGGTTGTTAATTGTGTGTCTGTGTTCTTCACAGCTGCTCCAGTGACCGTGACTTGCTTTCCCAATTCAGCCTCTGCAAGCTCATGCAGCAGTTCGTCTACTTCACACCTGGCCTCTCCTCCTGTAAGTGTGTGTGTGTGTGTATTCATGTCGGAGTAATGCTTTTGTAAAATCAATGGTGGTACATTGTGTCAGCTGCACTGATAAATGTTAGAGTGTCAGGAGTTTGTCACAGACATGAAGATAAATACGCACAGCAGCCAGCTGCCTTCTTGAACAAAGATGCACTTTCTTAACATTTTATGGTGACTTACAACACTAATCCGTGATAGGAGCCACATGTTAATCAGCTCTGTATTTTGTGGTATTTTATGGGTCTCGTGGTGCTTTATAGAGGTCAGGGCTTTAAAAGCAAAGAAATCATACTGTCACATTCTGCTATTGTATAGACCTCAAATAACAGAATGTGGCAGTGTGATTTCTTTGCATTTAAAGCAGTTTATACTGCAGTTCAAAAGTTTTGGGTCAGGAAATATTTTTTTATGTTGTTTTTAAAAAATCTCTTGGGCTCAGCAAGGCTGCAGTTATTTAATATTTTAATTCAAATTTACTTAATATTTTTGTGGAAACCATTATACATTTTTGAGGGGATTTTTTTGATCAATAGAACATTCAAAGGAGCAGTATTTATTTACACATTTCATGTCAGTTACTATCAATTTAAATAATTGTTTTTAAAAAATGTTGTTGCATTTCTAAAAATCCCTGAAAAAGAATACATACACTACTATCCCTGAAGAAGAATAAAAGATGTTTAAGTATATTCCGTCAAATGTAGTGTAATATTTATATTTTTGTAAATATCTGCTGTGTCAAATGTCTTCATCGGGGTAGTAAAAAAAGCTATTTTTATGACCTTTTTTCTTTTAAAAAGAATATAAACATTTTAGTAGGGCTGAAAGTTAATTATTCAGGAATATGTAACTCTCATCCTCTTTTTATATTTTATAGCAATCCCTTGCAGAGATCCAGCAAGTCCGTGCAAAGGCGTTAGCCTCCCCTACCCAGGATTCTCCAGGATACCTGCTGAAGGACTCGGGAGGTGGTGGAGGCGGCAGCAGTAGCAAGAACTCGTCCTGTGACACTGATGATTTTGTCATGGTTCCAGCTCATTTCCCCAGTAAGCCTGCGAGAACTTTGTCCTGCCAGCTATTATATTTCCTTTCCATTTCTTTATTAAAAAAAAAACATTGTTAGTGTCCTATTGAAGTGGGAATGCTGGATATTTATCATCTTTTCCCTCTGTTATTTTAGGTGAGCTTAACTGTGATATGCCGACAGGAAAGGTTCTCCAGGACAGTCTGATGTATAGTGGGTAAGAGCTCACTTTAACTGTTTACAGATCCTACAGAGAAAAAAAATCCAAGTTTCCTGCTTGACTATAAAAGTTAATCATCATACAAATTAAAACCAAGTTTATTATGACAATATCAACTGCAAGGTTATGGGTTTGATTCCTGGGAACAGACATTTTATTACAACAGCCATATTCATAAAGGTAGATGTAAACACTAGTAATGCCCACAAATTGCATTGGTGCTGGTGCTCATGTAGCTAATGCAAGTTTGAACCCGGTTTCCAACATGATTCTTCTGAAATCATTTTAATGCTCATTTGGTGCTCGTATTATTATCAATGTTAAAAACAGTTGTGATGATTAATATTTTTGTTGAAACTGCTTATGCATTTTTATATTCTTTGATGAATAGAAAGTTCAAAAGATCAGCATTTATTTGAAATAAAAATCTAGCATTATAAATCATTTTTGATAAGTTTATGGTTTGCTGAATAAAAGAACCATTTTCTTTCCAGAAAAAACTTACTGACCCTGACTTTTGAATGCTAATATATAAAATAAGAAACTGCACACTTAGCACAGTTTTTTATGGTCGGCTGGAAAGCCTGTATGCTCTTTACAGCTTGCATAATTAAATTTTCAGTTTAAATGGAGTAAATTTCTCTCACCAATTAACCATGCTAACATATTCTATAATATGGTTTGGCATGAATCCACTACCAATGTTCTCCATCTCTGTCCTGCTTTAGGAGTTCTCTTCTAGCGTCTGGAGGTCAGTGCAGTCAAGGAAAAACCCCGCCTCGCTCTCCCTCCTACAGCAGCTCTCCAGGACCCAGCGGGTAAGAACACAGCCAGATGAACGTACGCCGCAAAAAAATGACTAACACAATGACCTTTTCATGTCAGGGCATTTTAGCTGTTTTCTTGCAAGCAAATAGGATGAGTCACGATAGTTGTCTAGTCATGGAGTATTTATTTTATTTTTTATATATATATATATATATATTTTTTTTTTTTTTTTTTATTATATATTTATCTTGATTTATATTTATTTATTTTATTTGTATCTATTTTTATAATTATTTATTTTTATTTGTTTGTTTATGTTTTAGCTGGTGCTTTAATTAGTGTATTGAAAGATTGAACCCACCAGTGCATTTAGAAAAATATGTAGTTTTGCACAACCCTACATGCAAGTTATGAGTAGAAAACATAAGCTGTTTTCAGGTCACAGTTTCTACATGTGGCAGCAAGACAGAGAATGACTTTTCCTGTCTAGCAAAGGCTAATCTTTTCACTCTTTGGTTTCTGGGTCATTGAAGTTCAGGGCTTTTGTCACAAGGGAAATGAGCCCTAGATTGGCTTGAGGATTGCATCTTTGATGGGCACAGATCGTCCTGTTCTCCTTCATTATTGAACACGGCCCATGAAACCCACAGCCTCGCACAATAAGCATTCATAGATCTCTCTCAGCCTCTGCTTCTGTCCAGAAATGTCCTGTGAGATTTGAAATGTATTTAATTTATCGATCGGGTGCTGTAAGATACTGATGTTTTTTTTATGTTTTCTCTTTTTTCCTGTCTGTCTCTCTCTATTTGTTCAATCACTCCATATCTTTGGCCCTCCCTCTACTTTTTATTTCCGCCTCATTCTTAGCAGGCCGAGTGAGTTTTCTGGGAGTAACTATGGCAACTATGGGCAGTCCGTACCCATTCCAGTCCCCACACAGATTCACAACTACCAGCGCATGGAGCAAAACCTCCAGTTCCCAGGTCAAGAGGGCTCTCCACAGTGAGTGAAAGCACATTCCTAATATTTCCTCCTTGAAATTCAAGAATCGGAATTTTAATTCACTTGGCCGTGCTCCACAGGATATTGATTTGAAATGACAAGATGGTTCATTTACTGAATTTTTCAATTCAGAGAAGGTCAACACTGTTACACAACGGAGGCATTTCTTTGGTGCAACACAAGTTTTCCAGGAAAACCTATTATGCTCTCATATGTAAAATAATTTTTTTCTCAAGCGATAACATGTGTTTCTCTAAACTTCTCTAAATTCAATGTTCTTCCAGTTCAGTGCCGTTAATTGAGCCATTAAAACTTTTAATTTAACCTTTTAATTTTGCCAAACAGTATTACAGAAAGTCTGACACTTTTTTTTTTATTATTAAGAACATTATATTAAAAATAACTGGCTAATAAATTTTTTTATGTAAATAATTTGGGAAAGTATTGTTTCAACATGGTCTGTAAAATGGAAGTTAATTTATTAAACATAATGAAATACAGAAATACTTTTAGTTTGTATAATAGCATGGTAATTCATATAGAAAAATTTAAAGTATTATTAAAATTTACAAAAAGCAGTTCATGAATTTCTTTGAATTATTCAAATTTGAATTTTGTATCTAAATTTTAGTTAAATTTTTTATTCAGCTCAGTTGAGATTTAAAAGGCATATATTCGTTTAATTTACTTCTGTTTCTCTCTTTCTTTTCTTTCTTTCACAGGTCTGGCACAGTCCAGAGATGTGGTAGCGGGAGCTTTCTGTCTTGTGGAAGGACAGGGCCTTCTCCTCCTCAGTCTGGTTCTGCTCTCACTTCCCGCAGGCTGTCTACAGGAGGTGCGAAACCCTTCCAGCTCTCTCCACAGGGTGAGTGCTGCTTTCTTTTGCCCAAATCTTTTCTTATGCCCTAGTCATGTCACTAGCTAAAGATGATTTAAGAACCCTTGTGCTTCTGAACAAACTCTCTGGCTCTCTCGGTTTTTCCTTTGTTTCAAAAGTGGGCACAATTCCCGAGTTGCCAGGCCAAGTTTGCCCAACAACTGCAGAAATGGGTCACAGGGGCTCTCGGGGTGGAGGTAAAATCATTCTTCCTCTGTTTGCATACTATTTTGTCTTTTTTTTTTTTAAATGGGATGATAGTATTTCATAGCCCAATTATTTTCCCTTTTGTAAATATTGCTTGTCATGAACGTTGGGAAAAAATTGCTTTCAGCTCTTCCCAGAATATGAATGTTATCCATTAGTGTTTTCTTTTTTTATATATTTATATTTTTTGGATGACTCCTCTATAACTCTTCCTGTCTGTATCTGTTTAGAAACCAAGGCTCGGCCACAGCAGCAGGGTCTGGGCACTCGGCTCAACAGCGCCCCCTGTTTGCTGGAGGCGGCTGGTGGATGCAGGCAGAAGATCAGGAAGCAGCATTCAGACCCGGTGGTGGCCCCTCAGGGAAACATGATGCCCTTTAGGACCCTGCACTCCTCACCCAGGCTCAGTGAACTTATGCAACGCAACCCCCTACCAACCATCCTGGGTTCTCCTTCCAGAGTAAGATTTCATGTCTGTTTGTATGTCCATTAACTCTAACTCCTGTTTAAAGTTTTTTGGTTGGTAAGATTTTAATATTTTTGAAAGAAGTCTCTTATGCTCACCGAGGCTGCATTTATTTGATCAAAAATACAGTACAAACAGTAATATTGTGAAATATCATTGGGGGTTTTTTCCAGTTGTTTGTTTGTTTTAATATATATGTTAAAATGTCATTTATTCCTGTGATGCAAACATGATCCTTCAGTTGTGCTGCTGTTTTTTTTAATTTAAGGATTCTTTGATTAGACAGTTTAAAACAGCATTTATTTGAAATAAAAAATCTCTTATAAACGTTTAAAATATTATAAATGTCTTTACTGAGTTCTTGAATGCAATGCATTCTTGCTGAGCAAAAGTACTTTTTTTTTTTTGTTTTTTTATCTTCTTGACCCCAGATTTTTTGAATGCTGTTATGAATACTGTCTGATAAATGAAAACAAATAATGTAAAAAATATCCTCTTCTTTCTCCATCCCAGGCCATGCCCCCATTTGAGTTTCCCAAGCCCCCGAGTTCCCCAAACATGGTCACGTTTCTGACCCACCAGGCCCTCAGACCAGCTCAGGGAGAGGCTAGTTTGTCACCTGCCTGCCAGCTTGAGGAGAATAAAGGCTTTGGGAGGTAAGAAGAAAATAATTGGATGGATATTTGCTCCTCTTCAAACCCTACTAATTGTCTCGCTGTCTACATGGGCAGCATTGTAAACAAAATGAAACCTCTTAAGTTACAATGACGCTCTTAAAAAAGCTAGTCAGCTCTCCTAGTTTTGGAACGGAACCCTAGAAGCTGATACAACCCTCACAGTCCTTTGCATTCCTTTCTGCTTTTATTTTTTCTCTTTTTGCTTTCTCTTTTATAATCTTCTTTACTCTTTTTCTTGTCGGGGCAGGTCTCAGAGCGCCAGCCGCCTATCTGATGTGCTACTGATGGCAGCATTTGGAGGACAGAGAGGAGAAAGAGGCAGCATGGAGAATCTCAACTCTGACAGAGCCATAGACATCGCAGGTGAGCTCTTTGACAAATGTATTAATTTTATCAATGTATAATATATTTTTACAATGTGACCACGGAAATAAATTACAAAGCTGAGTTTTTTTTTCAGTCTTTAATGATAAGTTATAGACAGTGTTCATGTAACACACTCTTGTTTTTCCATTCACAGCGCCACCTAGTGGTGGAGGCTTCGTGGTGGGCTCAGGTAGCCCTGCTCGAGTGGTGTTCACCGTTGGTTCTCCTCCCAGTGGAGGAACACCTCCACAGAGTTCTCGCTCAAGAAAGTTCTCAGGTGAGTTATTTTCCCCTCCAATTTTGACTCTGTTTGGATTTAACACAGATTGGGTAGTGCTAACCTGAACCCCTCAATGTCTCAAAGCAGGCTCTTCAAGCTCTGTTAGTCCTGTAGGCTCCCTCAACAGCCGCTACCCACAAACAGGCATTTTCATGGACGGCTACGAGGGGCCCTCAAGCCCCCGCTATGGGTTCACTGACCCCATATCAGCCGTGACTTTTGAAGCCCCTGAACTACCAGAGGAGACCCTAATGGAGGTAAGCACCAAATTTACTGCTGATAGAATCGTGTCAGCAAGTTTATATTTGAGTTTTAACACCACACTTCTTTCTCCACCACAGCAAGAACACACAGAGACTCTGCGCAGGCTCCGGTTCATGCTGGAATTTTCTCGCTGTATGGTGGAGGTGGCAGGAGCCCGGAGTGGAGAGGATGCCCAGGCCGACCTTTCCTCCACCAGCCTGCTCCAGCAGCAGAGTTTGGTTGCCGACCAGATCAGCTCTCTGAGCCGAGAGTGGAGGTGAGGAGATCTCTCTAGCAATGAATCACAGTTGCTATTTGTTCTATACATGTTGACAGCAGAAGGACACTAGTGTCACTAGTGTTGTATAATAACCAGTAACTTCAAAAACCATTAAAAGAGAAATTAAGACTTTAGATATATAGTCTAGAGTGGCATTAAATGCTTGTGCATTTATTTTACAGCTATGCTGAGCAGTTGGTGCTTTACATGAAGATTGCAGAGCTTCTGTCATCTTCACTACAAACAGCCATGGAAGGCATCAAGCAGGGAAAACTCTACCCCTCCACCACTGTCAAACAAGGTCAGCAGTTCAGACATGCTTGTGTCAACTAGATGTTTTTAGTTAATATCTCAATAGTTTTGTTCCCTGATGTCAGTTAAAAGGATACTCCACCCAAAAACGATAATTTAACCTTTTTTTTCACTTAGCCCATGTCGTTCCATATCTGTAAAAGCTTCGTTTGTCATCG
>SCHK01205392.1:0-16449 GCA_004124795.1 Poropuntius huangchuchieni
AAAGTTGTCCAAATGAAGTTCTTAGCAATGCATATCAGTCAAAAATTGTATGTATATTATCAAAAAGTTTTATATATTTACGGTAGGAAATTTACAAAATATCTTCATGGAACATGATCTTTACTTCATATCCTAATGATTTTTGGCATAAAACAAAAATTGATAATTTTGACCCATGCAGTGTATTTTTGCCTATTGCTACAAATATATGTAGGTATGCGACTTATGGTCCAGGATCACATATAAAGACACATTTACAAATTAAAATATTTTACACATTCACAAATAAAATAAAATAAAATAAAATAGTAATATCTTTTTATGTTTTTAAAACATGCATCTAGTTGATCAAAAATCAGTAAAAACTAAAGTAAAAATATTTTATAATGTAATTAATTCCTGTGATAGCAAAGCTGAATTTTCAGAAAAAGAAAAGTTGCACTGCTTAATAAAAAGAACAGCATTTACTTGAAACAGAATTCTATATAAATAATTATACATCTTTAAACTGTCACGTTTGACCAATTTAATGCATCCTTTCATTCTTTCAAAAAAAAAAAAATTACATAAAATTAGACTGTACTGTATATCAATACTATTTGTGTGAAATATCATCTTGAAATGAATCTAATGATTTCAAAGAATTTAGAAAACACCTCACAGTCATAATTTGGTAATGCATTTTTTTTTTTTTAAATATTATTATTATTATTTATTCTTATTTGTGTACACTATTTTCTCAGTCATGGCCCCCAGCACTCGTCCCTCAACTTTACTTTGAAAACCTTCACCCTACAAGGCTTCACTGCCCAATCCCACACACAATCTTAATTGAAAGTAGGCTGCTTTACATAAAAATGGTCAACTGTTTTTGAATTCTGTCCATTTCCCGTGCATGGCCACACTGTATGCTCATCTGGGAAACCTACATTTCCTAAATATTGTAGCAGACTGTCCACGGCCTCCACAACTAAACAAAACAGCTTCTCTCGAATTAATATTTTATGTCTTGTTTATTTATTTATTTGTTAAGTAGCCCTGTAACAACTGGGATAATGCGCAGTAAGCTGGTCATTATCACAAAATAACCCCCTTCGGGGTGATACAAGACACCTCTTGATCAGCCTGTCGGAGTTCTTCCGCAATAATGACCGGCTGACTACGTAGATTATCCCTTACTTAGAGACGCCGCTAACTGTCAGCAACTCTCTTTCACATGCAAAGCGCCGCTAATACGCTGCTCAAAGTCTAATCCAATCATCAAACCGCCCGTATCATAATGTCACAGCTCTCCTGGGGATATGCATGTCATTTCATCCCATCTCAAAATTCCATTGTTTGTGCAACAGACTGGGCTGTCAATACAAAGCCTCCTCTTTCACCCTCACCCACACACACACACACACACACACACTCTGGAGCGGCGTGGCTGCATCTCGAGCAGGGCATCTCTTTGATTCCGCTCCCAGAGCGTCAATGTGTGCTGCTCCTAGCGTCGGAGCATCGCAAGCACATTAGTCACCTTCCAACCTCTGCAACTCGAGCTCAGGCAGTCGATCCCACTTCAAAAAGCCTGCTGAGAAGGGAACTGCTCGACTTCATTTCCAGCGCCCGTTTACAACGCTGACCTCTTGGTGGCGGTCACAAGCGAAAGATAGGAGACTAATCATAAAACACAAGGCGGCTCGTTGTGCCGTGGCACAGTGGGGGTAATCTGCCTCCGTGAGCGGAATAAACCCCAGCGCTTGCCGCCTGTGATGTGGATCGTCGCGCTCGCTCGACAGAACGCTGACTGAATCCTGCGCGGAGCTTAAGGACGGCACGCGAGCTCTGAAAACGAAAGTGTCCTAGTGCTGCTGGTGGTGGGGAACGCTGTCATTTCGAGAGGAATGCATCTCTTCAGTGCCATGTTCCTGCTGCTGATGTTATCTACTATACCCTGCGAGGTAAGATGCCTTCGTAGCATGCGAAAAACTGCTCATCATCACAACCCGTGTTGTAAATACGCATTGTTGCGAGATGCACAGTGGCTTCTTTGATTATCAGTTTCTAAACAAGTGCTGAGCGCTCTAATTAGCTCATTGGAGGTTAATGGCTGAATCACTGTTGAGCTGTCTGAATAAATCACAGACGCAGGGAAGATTTTCTAAGAATCTGGGAACTCGATTAAGAGGGCAAAGTTTCGCGATGAATCGCGTTCCTCCTCAACCCCGAGCGTTTCATCACAACCGGACTTGTGTTTGTTGGGGCACTGCTCGCATTGTCACAGAAGCACTTGTAAGAGCTCTTTTTGTTTGTTCGCCTCGAGTGTGAGATTTCCTCGCGCTGCTCGCTGATGAGAGCTGAAGTGACAGATGTGAATTGAAGTGAAGGACGGCGCAATACCTGACCTAGAAATATTCAGGCAAAATCAGACATGCGAAAATTTCACACGGCTGCTTGAGTGTGAAATTTTCACAGACTCGCCAAAACTACTATTCCATTAGTCGTTGTCGTTTAGGTGTCAGCTGTTAATTATCAATGGCCAATTTGAACTCTTAGAATTGTGTAAAGTACGCCTTTACTTGGGATTCACGCGATGAAAAACTACGGTCAGATTGGTCAGGACCATGGACAGCGCTCAGCCAATGGCGTTTATGTTGGCTGAAGTCGCCTCGGACATTTCCACAGAGTGAATTATTACCTGTGCCACAACTTTATAAAAGCTGGTTTAACTAGCAGTGCAATTGGTCGATATTCAGTTTGAGTTTTTATGCTCCAATAACTAGTAGGAGTGGCTGAAGAGTGTTGTAACACGGGGTGAGTTGTAACAACATCAATTTAACCAATTGGGAATGTGCTACAGAGTGACATCAGTAACATACTAACATGTCGTGGGCTACATCTACAGTATGTCTAAAAACTACAAAGGAGATAACCTGTAAAGTAAGATTTTTTATTATAATTTGTTGCGAAATTTTGATAGAATGACAGAACTGGTGTCATCTGACTGAGCAGATGGGGACGGTTGCACAGTAAAAATGTGCAATGTACTTCTACTGCATTTGCCACACTTGTGAGACAGCTGCTACACACGGTCTATTATGTTGTTAGAGATGCAAGCCTTGGTTTTGATTTGATTTGCTCTTTTGTATTAGGCCTTACATGTTTTCCATTTTTGAATTAGATTAGGTGGCGAGATGAATGGGTTAGGGGTTAGGAAATAATTATTCTGAACAAGTAAATTTGATTACCGCAATACATTCATGCACCAAATTTAAAATGTCCATGTTTTCTGTTAGTACAATCAGCTACTTAACAGCAGCACTCTTTGACACTAATTTACACAGATTATTATTTTCTAGATTTCTGAAATACCTTGATTTGTAGCAGAATGAATATAATTATGCCAAAGTTATAAAAAAAGTACTGTTACAGACTCAATGTGTTCCAACACTCCCTGGTCTTCCATAAATTTGCTAACTTCTGCATAATAAATAATTAAGGCATTTTCCTGATACTGTGTTAGAACAGCTCTGCTGTGTTTTTTAATTTTTATTTTATTGTCAATGGTCTAGAACTGAAAATATCATTTATAATTTTATACTTTTAGAACTATTCCCATTATATTATGTTTTTATCATATGCCATTTTAATATCATGTTAATGCTATTATAAGTTAAAAATAAAATCCAAGAGCATGTGACTTCCCACTACGTGGCATAGAGACTGGAGATGATGCATTTGATTAGATGTAACCTGTGTGCTCTATAAAACAGTATGTTAAGCAGTCAGCGACTGATTTTAATATTAGAGGAAAGGAAATGATACGGTACAAGATGTGTGCACAGTTTGCAAATTTGCCAGTGCTGCTGTTGCAGACATACATTAGGATATGTAAATGCCAACGCATCAGTAAAAGATATGAGAGTCCTGTAGGCATGCATAGGAATGTATATTTCTATTCCTTCACCACAAACTTCTCATAATTGGCCCAAGGGGACAATTTGTTGTAAGTGTTTGCATTAAATATTAAATGGAGAAGAGAAAAAATGGCACCACCCATCTCCCTGATGTAGAAATGTAGACATAAAAAATGGATGAATTCTTCTAGTGTTTCTCTATCCTGCTAGGACTACTTCACATGGGATGCAAAGGAGTCACATGCATGGACTCACAAACATGTAGCCACACACACACAAACCTTCAAACTAACGCACACGAACACACTCTTGCAAACCATGAAATATGCAACATGTTTAAATGAGACAGATGCGCTTGTTCGCTCACGACTTGTGTTTGTTAAGTACCCATAATGCCCTGGGGCCCTGACAACCAGTGATACAGACGGGCGCCTATTTGACCTTGATGATCCCCTTTTTATGATGGGGTTACATCCCTTGCACACTTAGCACACTTCACACGTCTGTGCATCTCTGTGCATGTCCACATGTATGTGTAAATGCTCCCCGATGTGCATTGTGTCCTTAAATAAGGACAAACGGAGGATCAAATTCTATTTAGGCCATAAAACTGGATGGAACCCGGTTTAATTAGACTCTGGCAAACGTAGAGTTTAAAGCAGAATGCAGATTAGCAACAATAACAGTTTAACAAATTAAAAGCTCGTTTTGTTCTCAGCTCTGTGCGATGATTCACTCAATAATCATTATCTCGAATCAGCTCGCACACCTTTATTGCTACACTGGACGCAAATGGCATTTTTGCTTTTTTCATAGCGCATTGTATTATTTATAGGCAACCCTATTCAGTCTGTATCAACAGATGGACGTTTATTAGGGTCTCATCTTCTTAATTAGTTTTGAGTGGCTGCTCGCATTTCGGACATCTATTGACTGCTATCATTAGCGCTGTTCAAAGCAAGGGCTACCGCTAGGCGCTAACATGCAGGCATCTTAAAGAAACTTTAATTAGTTTATTTTAAAACGTTATTATTAAACAGTTTGACATTTTAAATCCACGCGTTCAAGTGTGAATCACGTACTGTATACGTTGACAGCAATGAGCGCCGATTCCGCAGCCACACAATGACAGACATTAGCCACAAATCTGCTTGCAATCAACATCTTCATCAAATGTAATTAGCTTGTGCGTTAGAGGCAAACACGTTAGCTTAGATATGCAGCTCAAGGGGCCCAATGGATGTGTCTGATCATTCCTTGCTTTAATGGCATCACAGAGCTGTCATGAGAGCATCGGATAGCTTCTTTCAGCTGGAAGGCAGAGTGCTTCCATTTGAAGCCATCCATCAATGAAATTATCATTTTTGATTTTTTTTTTTTGTTGAAAAAGGACGATATGGGAGGCTCAGTGGCCACACTTTGCCAGCCCCCAGAGATGTAGAGAGATGCAAAACCATCACTTTTAGCTTGTGAAATGAGGGGGTTGTCTGTTTACTCACTATTTAGCCCTGTTATATCAAACTCTCTGCGGGGGAGAGGTGCTAATTGGTTGCGACTGTGAGACAAAACCCTCATAAGTTGATCAAAATCTGTGCGCGGCCCGCTTTTTCACTTTGTTTTGTAAATACACCGGAGACGTGCATCAAAAGCAAATGGCTACAATTGTTTAATAAGACTGTTTAAACGTGCAGGCCTTTGAGAAATAGAGAAGCCGCTCGCAGTGGAAAGCCGCCCAGCTGGAGTGAAGTGAAATAATGTGCTTCAGACCTGCTGTTCGCTAGAAACTCTCGGTTGTACTTTGGAATTCACTTAAATGCAGTCGTTTAATAATAAGCTAGGTAAGAATTGGCTGCTGCAGTCCCGGGAAATATGACATCAAATGAATAATTTCAGTTAAGCTGCAGTCAGATGTAATTTCTGCTCCCGTTGCAGGAGTTATTAGTCACGCGGGGTCAAGCGAAGCTTCCCCTGAATCATATGAATGGGTGTCATTTTATTTACTGCTGGTAAAAACACGGATTTTTATCTTGGACTATTGTGGGCTTGTGAAATAATGTCCAATTCGAATAAGCAACTGGTGGCAGCATGATCCAGCCAGATTTGGCTAGGACAGAGTGTTTGCGTGGCACTGGACCAGAGCATGCCGGATACGAGCAGCTGCCCGGAGAGTATCACTACTTTCGGGGCACATCCAGCCTAAAGAAGGCTATGCAGTGAAAGCCCATTCTCTGAATTATGATTGGTCCAGTCCAAGTCAGTTCGTCTTGCCCACCAGCTAAAAGGCCTATTATACACCCATTTGATCAGATGTGAGATAATGTGCGCGAACCTATTAGGTCTCCTTTCTAAAGTTAGCTTGGCAATGAAAATGGCCTCATAGTGGATTTTGGCTGTTGAGAGACTAATAAATATCAGGAGCGGTGATGGTGCTCTTGGACGGCGGTCAAAAAAGGGCAGTGACGCGCACAAAGCTTCAGTCGCCTTTGAGATCAAGGACGTGCGGGCAGGTCGGACAGGATGTGCTCTGCCAGCTATCGGTCCGACTTCCAAACGGGGAATTAGACAAATGAAAAGACCCAGGACCAGCTGCATAAATCTCTCCTCCAGAACCCCGAGCACGAACAAGAGTGGCCAGCAGACCTACTGCTGCTCTGCATCCTCCTCACTAACGCCAGCAGCTGTCACTGTGAAACTCTTGCATGGTTTCCCACTGAAGCTAAGCAGGGTTGAGCCTGGTCTCTACCTAGATGGGAGACCTCTTAAATAAAGAGGTGCTCCAAGTGTTCACCTGGTCCAAAAATTGAAAGTATTCTTTCCTTGTCAGTGTACTGCTCTGGCTCTTGGATGGTCTGTGTGATGTAATTCATCATGATCACAACAGATGTCCGTGCACGCTCTTCATATGAAGGCCAGTTGTTGTGTCTGTACAAACTCGTGCATGGACAATACCACTTGTGCGAGTGATATGAGCGCTTGAAAAGAACATGGTCAAAGGCGTATAGTTTGAAAAGCCTGCACGCTCAACTGTGCGCAAGATGGAGCGTGGGAAATGAAGTATACCTGAGCCTTAATGCCCCACAATTAGGGTTGGGAATCGAACATCAATTCCAATTCCAGAATCGGATACTGAACGTCAGGAATCATATACTGCTTGGAAAATGAAAATTTTGATTCCGCCTATCGGACACGACCTAGCGATCTGCCAGGAACTTTCTCGCTAATCTAAAGCGGGTTAGGCTTAAAGGGATAACTACTGGGCATACGCCCATCAATATAGCATATATTTATTTATATGTGTTTTTTCACACTGTACAACAATAAAATGTAATTTGACATTTCAAATAAAGATCCAGCGATTACATTGTTACGCCAGTAGGTTTCAAAAAGGGGCTGTTAAAATGCATTTGTCTTTGAATCATTCAAGAGATTCGTTCAAAAACGCTGATTCATCCAGTAATGAAACAAGCAAATCTTGAGTTAGTCATTGAATCATTCATGCATAAATTACATGTGATTTTGTTTAGTTGTCTCAAACAGCTCTAAAACAAGTCCAGTTTTTATGTAGCCTGCTGATTTTTTTTCATTGTATTCAGCTGCAACTAAATGTTTTGCAAAAGAGATGCAGAATAAATAGCCTATGTTTGATATCATTTTTTGGAAACTGGGAATCGAAAATAATCAGAGTTGACAAGCAGAATCAAAATAGGAATTGATCAAATTCAACCCTACCCAACCCAACCCTACCCACTATAATGTTGGGGACAATTTAAAGGTGCTGTCCTTTGGATGAGATGTTAATCTGTTGTGACTCTCTGTGGTCATTAAACATCCCAGTGAGTGTCTCAGAAGATTAGGTGTGTAATCCTGGCTAGATTTGCCATTAGTCCTCGACCATAGGCTGACCAGATGTTCCCTATTTTCTGGGTACAGTCTGCTTTTTTGGTGATTTATCCTTGTTTTTTATAGCCAGTCCAAAACAGCCTACAAACTGAAACAACACCAAATGTGCTAGATAGAAAACTTCAATCCTAGAGGTCCACTGTCCTGCAGAGTTTAGTTCCATCTCTAATCTAACACACCTGCCTGTAATTTTCAAGCAATCCTGAAAACTTATTTTTTTTCAGGTGTGTTTGATTAGGGATAGCGATAAACTCTGCAGGATAACCTCTCCAGGAATGAAATTGTCCATCCCTGTGCTAGATTTTGCACAAGCTTGTTGCAAAAACATACAGTGTGTAATTTCAGTTCCTTTTTGAGACTCACTAAACAGAAGACAATTAAAAAGTAACAATAACAAGGCCGCTAGTGACTTGTCAAGTTCCTGTGCTAACAGGGGCACAGTGAGGACAGAAGATAATATATAAATGATTAAAAAAGCCTCGTAGTTATTACTTGCCAGTGTCAGTTTATTTGTAGTTTGCTTCATTAGAATCATGAAATAAATAATTCGATGAAGCACGTTATTTGAATTCATTTAGTTTCAGGTCGTGACACCAAGCCGGCAGTCAGCCAATATCGAGCCATAGAAAAGAGTCTATCGGCCTAGTTTTTGAGGTGAGTTCAACACCATCAGCATTAGTTGGACTCCCATCGATAGCTTTCTGGCCAGTTGAGCATTTTGAATGGAAACAGTTCTAGCTCTTCTGGTTTCCCTACTTGAATGACAAATATAGACTTCTGCCACCTGCTGGTATGGAGAGTTTTTTTCCTCTTACTCATGTGCCGAATGTATAGTACATGTCAGTTGGCCATTGCCTGTAGTTTTTGTGCTGTGTTCAGTTAAAACACAGTTTTTTGGCCCAGAAGTAGACGATGTGAAGCGTCAGTTTGGTGTGCCTGTGCCTTTACATAGCCACTCAGTGTAGCAACTGTCAGTGCATATGCATCAAAGAAGAACGACTGTGCATTGATGAATGTCATTTAGAGAACTATGAGTGAGTATGATAAATCATAGCTAGTCATAATACTTAATTTATGGCAAAATACAAACAACTGGAATGACCCCCAAGTCTGACTGCTGACTTGAAATGCCCGGTTTTCATTCTAGAAACCAATCACCTCATTCTGCTGTAGAATATAAATAAAAGAAACTAATAACTAATGCAACATGACCTTCCCTCCATCCTGTGAGTGTGTGCTTTTGCATATGTATGTGAGGCCATGCAACAATCACAATGGCAGGTGGACACAGAAAATAATGTTAATATTTTCACATGCGACACATGCGGGGGCGTCTGCTCATAATGATACTATAGTTGACATCATAATAATGTCACAGGCAGCGTATGAGCCGCACTAACAAGCAATGAGAAATGAATAGACCCTCCTCCCTTCGCCTACCTTCAAGTGTTCCCATTAACATTCAATTGTAATGCATTACAATCAGGGAGCGTGCGCGGATGCATGGCTAGATGAGGCGATTGAATAGCACAGCCTACACTGTGAGAGGTGGCTGATTAGGACCCACTGATGAGTCTGTATTGTGTGTGGCACAGCGGAGGGGTCGAATGTGGGCAGAATGCATGCGTGTGTGTGTGCGTGATGCACATGTCCGGTGAGAAAGAGAGATGCTACTGCTGTGCGACTGTGGTGGTGTTTGTGTTGTCTGCAGGAAAGAGGAACAAGAGAAGTGTGAGATTAGATTCTAGGTTTTGTCCCTCGCATGACAGTTGTGCGAATACCTGCTGCTATCAATATTTATTTATTTATCCACATAAGAGCAGGCTCACAATGTGTTGACACTTCTGTGGGTCCTCACAAACACACAGGCCTCGACTATCAGCACAGAGCTGTTTAGATTGTAGCTGCAAAGGAAAGGAAGAAGAACCTACAAAATGTTAGCATTTTTAGCATTGTGGTTTTGGAGTTAAATAAGGTCTGTTGTTAATAGTTCCTACTTTAAGATTTTGTTACGCAACATAAATTACACACAGTATATCAAGTGTGAATATTTAAATCTTAGTGTGCTTTAACCCTTGTGCTGTGGATAATTTTGTCAATGTTTATTTAAAAACAGGCGCATAACTCTCTTAAACCTCTGCTAATAAAAAAATTAAAAAACAAGTTGATAAAAAGCTTGAATCCTGTATTTGGTAATTATAAAGATTTATTAGCAATTTGTGTAGGCTGGTTAATTTGACTGTGAATAGCACAAGTGTAACAAGGTAAGGAAAAATCCCTATGTGAGCAAAGTCAGTAAGTTTTAGAGCAGTGGGATATCATTAAGTAGCATTTTTGTGAAAAAATAAAATCTTCTCTGGGTCAGAATGACTGAAACACAGAATGAGATTAAAAATGGAAGTTGCTACAAATGGACCACAGATCTTTTTAAACCCATTTAACATTCAAAGGGCAACTTATTGGAAATTAAAGGGGTCATATGATGTTGCTAAAAAGAACATTATTTTGTGTATTTGGTGTAATGCATTGTGTTTCTGCAGTTTACATACTGTACATTATTGTTGCTCCTCTAAGCCCCGCCTTTCTGAAACGGGTCGATTTTTACAAAGCTGATTGTTCTAAAAAAGTGAGGTGTGCTCTGATTGGCCAGCAATCCAGTGCGTTGTGATTGGCCGAATACCTCAAGCGTGTGACGGAAATGTTACGCCCCTTACCATAATGTGATGCTGTGTCCCGGCACGACGACACAAAAACAATAAAAGCCATTTCAAAGGAGGCATTTGTTGCATCCAGTGGGTCTTTTTACATGTTGCGTTGCGTTGCATCGTGCCACATAAACATAACACCATGTCTGCAACAATAAGCACTATTCCACACTGCTCAAAACTTGCATTTGAATAGTAAGTAGCAGATTCTTTAAATAATAAAATGTACTTACAGGCTGTGAGTCAGAAGCGCCAGACTGTCCTTGCAAAGTTGGAATTGCACAGCCAGCATTAGGCTACTCTCCCAGGTTCAGGAATCAGTCCTCCGTAAAATGCGCTGAGCACACTCTAATATTTAGATTGAACTGTTCTGGAACAGTGTTGAACTTAAACACTGATTTCTAGTTGTGTTTTAGAAGAAAACAAAGTAGTTTCACGAAACACAGCGTCTCCACAACATGGCGCCGGCAGCCACAACAGCGAGAATAATAGTTCCGCCTTCTTTCTTTGCATAAACATTTGTGTTATGGAACGGTGTTATGCAAATCTTCCCACTCGGTGACATAGACATGTGTGGGCGTGTTTAAACGAGGCATTTTAGGAAGGCGTGGTCTTAACTTAAAGAATATCTCTTTAGGTTTGAGACTTTAGTCTTTGCAACTTTAGGGATCTTATCTATGCACTAACAGCTTGTAACACCCCAAAGAGAAAGGAAAACTTGAAATTGCATCATATGACCCCTTTGAGACTTCAGGTTGGCCTACAAATTTACATTGCAGCTTTTTCCATTCATAAATATCTGCAGAACACTGGTTGGTGTTTTTAGCTGCTTTACCTGGCTTGCTTTAACCCACTGGGAGCTAAGTTTAGGGGTGAGTTTTTGTTATTTTAGCAAATTGGCTAAAACGGTTAAATGGAAACCATCATTTGAAAAACAAACACTGATCGGGAAATATTTTGATTATGCAGAGACACCAAACTCTAAACAACTGCCCACGTAGACAGGAAGAGACCGTCTGACTGACATAGAATGTAAGCAGTGCCAGTTTTTTTAAATTTTCATTATGTGAAATTTAAGAGCAGGTACGTGTGAAATAAATTTTGTTTTTATTACACATCTTTTCCAATGTTTTGCTGGAAAAGAGCGCTTTACATTTTGTGCATTAAAATATTTATGTATTTATATACTGTATATGTTTTATTGTATTGTTGCAGTCCTACACTTTTTAAATTGTGTTCTTTTTTTGGCATCAGTGGTTCCATGAAGAGCCATTCATGGAATATTAATGGAATCTTTCCATCATTCCAAAAGTTCTTTATCGTGGAATTTATTTATTTTTTTTATTATTAAAAGGTTCTTTACACTAAGAAAAATGTGGTTCTTTTATGAACTATATAACTAGAAGTTCACTGGTTCTTCTATGGCATCACTGCAAAAGTGTCCCCCAAAAATGAATAAAAATTAAAATAAAATGTTTCTAGATTTAATGCAAATGAACATTACAAGATACAACATTACAACACAAGTTTGTTTGCTGGTGGGCAAATAAAAACATCCGGAAAATACATTAAGCCAGCTAATCAGATTAAAACTTCCCATTTCTGCAAAACAACTCTTATCATTCTGTGTACAATAATTATCAGACATCCTGTGAACAGTCTGAGGCGACCATTTAACTAATGAATTCAGTATTTCTCTTTTACTAATTATTGAGAATTTTTCCTCTCAATGCGAGTGTACCGCAAAATGAAAACCTCAATGAAAAGTGAACTATGAAAGGCACTTAAGAAGCAGTTAGTGAGGTTTTTATGAACACTTGAACATCTGCTTGATGATTCTTTGACAGGTGTAGCGGCATTACGGCAGCATGTTTGGCTAAATTTGTGAACTCTCACCTTCTGTGTCCTGATTCAACCCAAGAAAAAGTCTTTCCCATTCGCTAATGTTTCTACCTGAAAGCATGTTTGTCCTGGTGTGACACCACACTCCAGCAGGGCTCAGGGGAACAATGGCCTGAGCTGACCACACCAGGTGTCTTGACTGAGCTTTTATAGGCCTCTGGGTGCCTCTGTGAATGTCGACGATGTGCAGATGTGCGTGTTCGACTGTCCCTCGGCCTAATGGAGCACCTAACCACGCGTCCTTAGATGACAGCTTGAGTGAAGGGTCTGTTTCCAGCTCGTTCCCCAGGCGAGACCCCCAGGCTCTTCCCTGCCGCAGAAGGCTGTAACATTAAAGCGCTACAACTCAATCCGACCCCAAATATCTGTCACTTTCCTTTAACGGCCAAAATAAAAAGCCACGGGACTATGCAATTTCACCCCGTGAGAGAAAAAAAAAAAAAAAAACACAGCGTGGTCGGGTTGACATTATTAAATTACATTTAGTACAGCTGGTACATGAAATTCTTCTTTTAGTTCTGCTGAATCTGTTCCGTCACCCAAGCGGCAGATTAACAGAGCATCCTGTTCAAGCAGCGTGTCATCGTTTTCTGCCTCTCTTTCTCTCTCTTTGTGTCTCTGTCTGCTTGGTGGCGTGAATATCAGGCGTGCGGTATCAGGTCTGCCGGGCTCCCTCGGCTCTGTGGCCTTGACTCTAAGCGAATGTGACATTTTTCTGACAGCCGCGAGAGCAGCCAGTGAGAGGCCCGTCCTCCCCTGCTCTGGCCTACTAATACTGTACCGCACATCGTGACCTAATAAAACACGTGCACAGATGCACCCTAACTAGACAACACATACCAGCAAGCGAGGGCAGGGTCATCTGTGGCCAGTCTCCGGGAGGTTATCGTAATAATGGGATGGTGGGGCTGGCAGCCGGTGGGTTTTTGCATGGCCGCTTTGCATTTGCCTGATGTTGGTGTGTTGTAGTAACTACCTTCTGACCGGTTTCCTATGCGACCTTGCTTTCCACCGCCGAATGAATCTTTTATGAGCTCTGCGATGTGGGTTTTCGGTGTGGAAGATTGGAATATAAATATGGCAGTTGCACACAGAGCCTCCAGCCGTGTGATATTAAACTCTTTATGCTGGGAATGTGCTCGATGCGTGTCACCTGGCGACATGCTTCACATATATGTGTGGTGTGAACCATATACGTACTTATTTTTATGCATAAGGCTGCGTGTGATGGAAAGATTTCACCATTTTCTTTAGCAGTGGTATCTATGCAACAGTCTTGTCTTAAAATAAAGCAATCTGCTTTTGAATTTGGTAACAGAACAATGCACACTATAATTTGCTCTCAAAACTCTTAGCAACAAGGCTTGACGGTACTAAATATATTGACAACGTGTTTTAAAGCTACTGTCTCTTTCGTGTCTCATTTGTGTCAGTCTGCATTATGTTTTGTGCTACAAATAAATGTGGCCATCTGTTCACGATGAATTAAAATGTAATATATGAAGCCCGTCGATGGCAAATGCGACACGCTGCAAGAGTGCAAAGCTAATCGAGAGTGAACTCTGACAGAAAGGTCACATTTACACTGTCAGCCAGTTCCGCTTTTGTTTGTTTTCACTAATATCTGGCACAGATTGGATCTTGTCGAATGCGTGTAAACAGCAAAAACATGTTTTCACATTTGATTTGGGCCACTTTCAAATCTGATACTTATCAGATGTCATCTGAATCTGAGGTTTTCCGCATGTTTATGTGGCATATTAAATCTGGTGTAAAATTCATGGAATTGATGGTAATTCAACGGAAGAAGTTTGGGGTTGGAAAGATTTTTAATTGTTTTTAAAAGAAGTCTTACCATAGGCTGCATTTATTTGATCAAAAATACAGTAAAATATAAAATATAATAAAATATAGCAATATTGTGACATATTTTTCCAATTTAAAATAACTGGTTTCTATTTGGATATATTTTAAAATGTAATTTATTTCTGTAATGTGAAGCTGAATTTTCAGCATCATTTCTCCAGTCTTCAGTGTCACGTGATTCTTCAAGATGAGAAATCGTTCTAATATTCTGATTTGATTTCTGCTCAAGAAACATTCCTTCTTATTATAATTGAGGAAAAAATGGTGCTGCTTATATGTTTTGTGGAAACGAAAATATTTTTTCAGGATTCTCTGATGAATACGAAGATCAAAAGAACAGCATTTATTTGAAATAGTAATCTTTCGTAATATAAATGTATTAACTGTCACATGTAATAAAAATGTGTAATTTCTGATTATTATTATAGAAATAATTTCTTAAAACATTTTTGACATCAAACTTTCAAGAACGTAAGTGAGTAAATGATAATAGAATGTAAATTTCTGAATAAACTATTGCTTTGTTGTGGATACCATAGTTCAGATCATTTGGTTCAGGAAGAATTTCATAGAAATATTAGTTTCAACTTTGTTGAGATTGCTTCTGAAACTCTAGAAGAGACTCACATGAGATTTCTGGGGTCTTTTTGTATTTTGTCATTTTTATTTTTGTATAAAACTGGCTCTCCATTTTATCTCAATGCGATTATTTGTGATACAAGCTAAATTATTTTTCACATAAATCATACGTAAAACCATTCACACTTAAATGCGTCAGTTTAATGGGAAATTTTACGAGAGATTGGATTTATACAAAAAAAAATCATTGTGCTTGAGCATCACGAAAAAGGACCTTTGGTGTGTGGGAGAAACAATTGAGATATTAAATTGATTTTATTTGGCATTTTCTTTATACTAGCAACCCATTCTCCTGTCTTTTCTTTCTTGTTTTCTCTCTTTTTTTATCTCCCCCTGTCCCTGTTTGTTGTTTTTCAGAGCATATTTTCCCTCCCAACACCCTCAGGTGTGACAATGCAGCATCTCCTGCAGAAAGATAACCTGTCAAAGAGAGAGCGAGCGAGATAGAGAGAGATTTGAAGGCAAGAGATGCAAATGCCGTAGAGGGAGACTCTTTTTTATCGACATGTTTGTTCTGCCATAAGACAGACAGCCAAAGAGATACGTCGGCCACTCCGGGTGCCGGAGCTGTGGCAAACTCTTAGACGGGGCATTGATGAGGAAATGTTCCTCCCTTTCCCCGTCTCTCTGTGGCGGTGCTTGAAAGTGGACTCAGAAGTGTAATACCAGCAGTGGCTATACCTGAGCCAGGCCCTGTACTGGGGGAATTTCTTTTCAAAAACCAAGAAAGAGAAGCACTGTCAGCCCTCATTTGATATTCCCAAAGATAACAAGCTTCTCCTGTTTCCACACAGCAGCACAACCTGCTCGCTCTGATACTTACTCTTGGGACTGACGTGGAGCACATGAAGTGCACAGACGTTACATGTTTGAGAAGCAAGTGTGCTGATGCCAGCACACGTGAGCAGCAGTGGGAAGAAGCTTGACATGTCCATGCTGTAAAACATTTCCACCTGATTCAGCCTTCACTTGTGAAGGCTGAACTAAGTGAACTAATCCTTTAAAAAAAAAAATTGTGCAGAAACAATTTTCACTCAGAAATTGCTAGTATATTTTACAATAAATTACAACGTGACAACACATTGAATGAAATGTGAAATTTTGAAGTAGAAAGACTAAAATAGTATGTTGCTGTAAAATGTACTCCAATAATATTTGTTTTATTTAAAAAAAAATTTTTTACTTTTTTTTTAAATTCTTGTCTAGTTGAATCTTGTATAACCATAACAAATTCAGATTGGTTAAATTATTTTAATGAGTTAAAGTAATGGAAATATATACAGTATAAATGGGGCATTCTACAGAATTGATCCAAAGTCAGAGTTGGAAATGTCTTGAAAAAGAAATTGTATGTATGCAATTTGTATAATATCCAAAGTTTTAGAATGTCTTCTTTCCAAATTTGTCACTACTGAAACAGTACCAAAACAGTAATAATAATTTATTATTTATTGTGTAATAAAATATTTATTAATTGCTATTTTATTACATTTATTCAGAGGTAAATCAATAACAATTACATTTTTAACAATATT
>SCHK01205414.1:0-10047 GCA_004124795.1 Poropuntius huangchuchieni
CACAAAAATATGAAGCAGCACAACTATTTTCAACATTGATATTAATCAGAAATGTTTCTTGAGCAGCGGATCAGCATATCAGAATGATTTCTGAAGGATCATGTGACACTGAAGACTAGAGTAATGATGCTGAAAATTCACAGGAATAAATTACATTTTAAAATATATTCAAATAGGAAACAGCTATTTTAAATTGTAATAATATTTTACAAAATGACTGTTTTTACTGTATGTCTGATCAAATAAATGCAGCCTTGGTGAGCAGAAGAGACTTATTTTGAAAATCTGACCTTCCCCAAACTTATGGTAGTGAATGTCATTGACATCAAATGAGCATATCACAGGAGGAGCAAGTTATTATTTTTTGATGAAGGTAAAAAATGCATACAAAAATAAATGCACAGATGAATCATCCACAACAAGATCTGTACGCATTAAGAAAATAAAGAGTGTCAATTTTGATTTGATGTTGACTTCTTTACCAGAAATATCTGTAGAAATGTGCCATTTATAAAGTGTCAGCTTCATTATACAATGATCTAAAGTTAGCGTTTTGTTTATTAATATTGCAGAATTAATAATATTCTATATATCAAGTTCTACTATATTACCTGTCATTTTGAATGATATTATTCAATATTTCTCCTTCACCTAAACCCAAAGCCTCACAGAAATTTCCATGGAGATTTAGATTTTCATTTCCTATTCTCCAATAAACAACATAAATATATGCTTGATAACCGATGATGCAGTCGTTATGTTGAAACTTGTCAGTGAGCCTCCAACTGGTCGAAGCCTATAAAAGTCAAACAAAAGCAAAACACATGCTGCCATTTCAGCACTTGACCGTGATATTTACTGCATAAATGATTACAATATTTTTTGATAAAATGCATAGATTTGGTCATGGATTCTGATTGGCCAATACAGTGTTATAGCAATGCTTAAAAAAACACACCTGTGCACCCATAGAGCCAACTATTAATCTTAGTATGCATGTCAGGAACTACATTTAGTGTAGTTAACAATGACCCTGTACTCGAAATATCAACATACTGTACCCGAAAAACCCATATTCTACAACTCGAAGCTGACTTCCAGCCTGTGCACCTGACTCTAAACCGTGAGAAGCAGCACTATGGTAATGGTGTGTCCGCACTGAGGAGGTGAGAGCTCATTACTGAGCAGCACAAAGCTCAGGAGAACGAGAGGAACAGACAGATGGTGCTTTACAGGCGTGATGCGACCCTGGGCCGCGGCAGTCAGCTCCACCGGGGCGGCAGCAAGGTAACCGGTGACAGCCCACATGCATCACAAGCGACAGCGCAACAAACTCTGATTCAGCTGAAGATCTGCAGACGCGTGCAGAGAGCTCTCACAGGCCTAATGTTCACCTGTCGGCTTTCAGTTGACTCAGGATCGAGTCTGACGCTTCACAGCTATGCTGTACAGAGGAATATTACAGGTTCTGGACAAGCTAAGCTCAATCGACAGCATTTGTGGATTAATGTTGATTACAAAAATCATTTCCATTCACTTCTAAATTTAAGGTTATAATGAGGGTCTTTTAAATGGAAGTGAATGGGGCCAGTTTGTGGAGGATTAGATTAGTGAAGCATATCATTTTGCATATATTTATATTTACAAAAAGGTTTTGGGGTTGGCTTCGTTTACAACTTTACAGGGAAATGGTTATAAAGAGATTTTTTTATACTTAAACCATGTTAACATATATTGTTTTATGTCACGTAGCTGAACTATAAAAACGAAAAGTATTTTTACAAATCAGCCCTATCCACATCCATTGTAAGTGTCTTATTGTAACAGATTTTTTTTTCTAGCCTTTTAAAGAAAAGGATGAACAAGGTGAAATTATTTTTTTTTGTGGCAGTGAACATTATGTCATAAATTCTGTCGACCATGCTTACATTACCATATAAAACGTTAGGGTCAGTTTCTTATTCTCACCAAGATTGCATTTCTTTAATCAAAAATACAATAATATTGTAAAATAATTTTGCTATTTAAAATAACAGTTTTCTGTTTTAATATATTTTAAAATGTAATATATTTCTGAGATGCAAAGCTGAATTTTTAGCATCTTTACTCCAGTCTTCAGTGTCACATGATCCTTCAGAAATCATTCTAATATGCTGATTTGATGCTCAAAAAACATTTATTATAATTATTGATGTTGAAAACAGTTGTGCTGCTTCATATTTTTGTGGAAACTGTGATACAGTATTTCAGAATTCTTTGATGAATAGAAATTTCCAAAGAACAGCATTTATTTGATTTTTGATCAATTGAATGTCCCTTTGCTACATAAAAGTAAGAATTTATTTTTTAAAAATCTTATTGACCCCAAACTCACTCCTACATGCCAACTTCTGATTACTTGGTGACCCTACCTTGGACCATTCTCCGGTCTTCCACTCATAGCATTTGGAGTGATCCTCACATGTCTCCAGCTCTGCAGGACGAGACACAGGATCACAGAGACCCTGAGGATTGGTGCAGGTCACTGTCCTCTTCCTGCTTCCACGGCCGCATTCAGAGGAACACTGGGACAGACAAAGACAACCAGATTTCAGAGGATAACACAAGGAAAATAAGTGAGCAATTGGGTGCAAAGAAGGATGGAGTCAAATAAAGACAAAAGCAAGAGCGCTGGTCATTAAAACTGGCTTCCTGTGGAGTTTCACTTCGCTGCTGACTAAATCCACTCTAATGAAGTGCTTACAACATCAACATCAAGATCTGAAACCAGACCCAGACACTCAAAAACAACCACAGTGCCCTCCATAGGCCAGGACAAACCCCACAGACACAAGCACGCATATCTTTTCTCAGACACCCTCACATGTCCAACAATACAGGATTTTTCTACTTAAACCTGATGCTAAATGGATGTCTTTGACCACTGTGCTCATTTAAAAAAAAGTCAGCTCTTAAACAATCCGTTTTAAGACCTTGCTTTTTTCCTTGCCACTGCCCTGCATCTTGTGTTTTGTGTGTGAACGGCCTTTAACTGTGATGAATTCTGAATTTCGACAGCATTTATGGCACAAATTTGCATTTTTATGCATCTGGCAGATGCTCTTATCCAAAGTGACTTACAATGCATTCAAGATACACATTTCTTGCTTTCCGTGGGAATCAAAGTCATGACCTTGGCAGTGTTAACGCCACGCACTCCTGTTTGAATTACATGAATTTTGAAATTGGCTTTCAAAACATTTCAAGCCAAAACTAGTTTAAAATAGTTTTTTAAATTGAGCCTCTTTTTTATTCCACTGCTCTGTGTTCCATGTTTTCTGTGTGAACGGCTCTTAAATTGATCAATTGTGAACAAACGATTTTTGCATTAATCCATAAATGTAATGGAGCTTTATTTTGCGAGTGTTAGGGGCCATTCACACAGAACATACTCTTGCATTTCTGTATGTGTAATTTTTTTTAGCATTATTCTATAAAGATGCACTAGATAATAGGGCAGCAAAACGTTTAATCATGATTAATCGCATTCAAAATAAATGTTTATGTTTACATACTATACTTGTGTGTACTGTGTATATTTGTGTATATATAAATACAATATATGTATTTGACCATTGCAACACATTGCACTGTATTTTTTTAGCATCTAATGGCACCAGTGCTGCATTTTTATTTGTATTTATTTTATTTTTATTATCACAAAAATGATTTCAACTCGTCTATCCTTTTCTTTAAAATAAACAAAAAAGCTGTGACAGCATAATAGTGATTACCAGAAAAGAATTTAAACTTGCCCTTCCTTTTCTTAAAAAAAAAAAAAAGGCAAAAATCAAGGTTACAGTGAGGCACTTACAGTGATAGTGAATCGGGCCAGTTTTTGGAGGATTTAAAAGCAGAAATGTGAAGTTGATCATATTAAAATACTTAAAGATACTATTAAAACTAGTATTATTACTAATATTGTTTGATCTTTAAAGCTGTTTAAATCCCAGTTTTTAACAGGGTTTTAGGGTTAATGGCTTGTGTTAATGGTGACAAAGTTATATAGCTTATATATAAAGTTTACACAGAAAAGGTTAGTAAGAGATGTTTCCACACTGAAATCATGTTAACATATATTGTTTACGTCTTGTGGCTGTACTACTGAGTAAGTTGCAATTTGGAGGGTTTAAACACAGAAATGTAAAGCTTATAATTTCATTGAAGCACCTACATTAATTCATCTTTGTGTTTTTTAGAAGTTAGTCAGGTTAAAGTTGGTCAAAAAAGTTAGCGGGTCAATCAGATGAATTCTGGATAAGGATTTTGAGTGCACTGAGTGTCTTCTATTCAATTATCCTGTGCTACATTATGCTGTTTTTTAGCAAGAATGCTTAAAATATGTTTAAACATTAGACCAAACTAACGTACAAAGTACATATAAGAGCAAGAGCAAAATCTGCTCCATGATGTGGCATCTTATATAACTCCTGCTGACTTGAGCTCAAACCTTGGACCATTCGGAGGCCTCCCAGACGGTGAGGCAGTGGCGTCCCTCGCAGTGCTGTACGCTGGCTGGTTTGGAGCTCAGACAGTACAGGTCTCTGGTGGGGATGTACGTGCCATTTTGGAGCTGGTACACGCAGCCAACTTCCCTCTGCTGCAAGCCTTTCCCGCAGGTTACTGAACACTGTACCCAATCGCCTGTCACCCACCTGAGACGAGCAGAAAACACAGAGAAGACGTTAATGCAACTGTTTGTCATTATTAAAGCCTACACTGACACAATCCTTAAATTCAACGTGTGAAAGCATTTGCAACCTTCTGTAATGTGATGAAAAACGCAGCCAACATCATGTTACAGGAAACATCATAAAATATGGATGTCGGTTTACAGTCTTGCTGAAAATAGCAGATGATTATCTTCATTGTCACATAAGCGGTCACGAAATGCAGTTTACGTGATTTACATGCAGAAAATCTCAACAGATGAAACGGAGAATAAAAATAGAGCCGTCTTTATTAACTGCTTAAACGACACGATGAAAGATGACAGAGAAGCATCTGGAAACCTGTCCTGCACTCACATCTCATTCTTACAAGCACCAAAATCGATTTTGCAGTTATAGACAGAAATAGAGGTGTGCAATTACTTTTCTGAGTGATCGGACTTACATCTGGTGGACAATAAAAAGGGGTGAAAAGTCCCTGAGAAGTACATTGATGGAGGCACTTGAGCCTTGTCTTCAGATCAGAATATCCACTTGGAATTGGGTTTATTTGGCTGAGCACACCCAGAACACCCGAGCAACAACCCAGCAGTGTTATTTTAGTGTTGTTTATACACAAATTTAGTATTTTTAGTATTTTATTTCCATATTTTCATTTTAAAATTTGAGTAATTGTATTGTGCTTCTGTCATTTTTGATTTCTTTTTAGCTCTTACTTGTACATTTATTTATTTATTTTTGTATTTTTATTACTATTTGTACTTTTATTTATTTTTTGATGAGGCAAAAGGCAAATTCTTATTTTTATTTTTCATTTTTATGGTTTAGTACTTTTAATTTATTGCTTTTTTAAGTTAGTTGACAAGCCAAAACCCAGATTATTCATTTTTATATTCAGGCAATGCATTAAATAGGCATTTATGCTAAAACATTTATGCTAAAAAATTGCACATGGTTCCTTTCCAAATAAAATAAATAAAAACCAGCACGATATTGGAAACACTTTTATAGTGATTTTTTTCCGGCTGATGAATGATAAAAACACTGACAGCCAATCAGAATCTATCCTACTTTAAAGTGTCGCATAACATACCTGAAAAACAAGCTTAGAGTGAATATGTTATTCTCTATTAGCATGNACATAACATAACTGCAAAACAAGCTTAGAGTGAATATGTTATTCTCTATTAGCATGGACCTTAATATAGCTAGCATTATAATTATCGTTATTGGTGTGAACAGCCCTTTACTGTTAGAGCAAGAAAAATGTGCAAATGAAGTTATAATTCTTTAAGCATAATATCTATCCCTTGTTCACTCAAGTGAACCACCCTTTTCTGCTCTGAATTAACAACTTCACGTCAATATCTTATCTCTTCTAAAGCATGTAATGTGAGACATACCGCATCTTGAAAAGCTACAGATGAAGAAACAGTTTTTGGAATCAGATCAATCTGATTTTATCAGGCACCATAAATCAAATTATACATATTGCACCTAAATTGTGAAACCACCACAAGCTAACATGATAAAACAATGTGAATTACTGGTAAAAATAAGCATACGCAATAAATGTGAAGACTTTAATAAACCGAGCAGAGAGAGAGAGAAAGAGAGAGAGAGAGAGAGAGAGAGAGAGAGAGATTCAAAAATCTATTCTTGGGTCTGGTTTAATGAGAGTAAATAATCATAATGCTCATGTTTCAAACGTGTATCATTTAAAAAGCTGTAGTTAAATGTGAAGGAGCATCTCTCTTGATGCATGATCCTTGAGGAAGAACATGCATCCATATTTCACAGGTGAGGCTTTCACCTGAACAAAGATGACCGCAACAGACCAGGTTACGTATTTTGTATAGAAGTCAATATCCACCATCTGTTAAATCTACAAAGACTCTGATCCCAAACCCATCTTGTTTGACTCCCTGCTGAGTTTTGTGTCAGCTGACATCATAAAAACATACCTGTATTGGCAGGGGTGGATGTTGCAGCGGCGGATCTGAGGCGCAGGTCTGTTCTCCACCTGACAGTGGCTGTCGTTGACTTGAGTCATGGTCTTGTTAACGATTCTCATGCACGAGACCACAGTCTTCCTCTCCCCTAAAACACAGCAAAACATTTTTATTGGCAAACTGTACTTTCATAAAATGTCACTCAAGGTTATAGTAGCCTACGTGTCTTACATATACTTACATAAATCAATTGGAATACCTCTTTTAATGTGTTTTGTAAATTAAAGAAAACATACAGGCAGTATATGAGAGGCAATGTGTAAAATATCACTGTAACACAACTTCTTGCTTTTAATATTTTTTTAATATAAACCTTTTTAATAATAACTCTCACTGTAAACTATCTCATGTATATACAGAAGATATCTGTCACAATTTAACACCAATGATTAATGAATAATAAGAAATAATGTTTAATAATATTAATTATGTATTTTTTAATAAATAATGTTTAACATTTAAAAATACTAATAAAATAAACAACACTTAATTACGCTCAATGTAAACTAGCTTTAAAAAATTATTTTATTATAATATTATTTATTAAATAAATATTTAACAAATAACAGCAGTTAAAGTGATAAAAATTAATTTTAATATTTATAATAATAATAATCATCTGTAAACTGTGACTTGTATTGAAATTGGGTTAGCTCATAAATTCCCTAAAAACTGAACCCATACTACTATTTGAGCTACAGAAATATTATCTACTTATGTATCATTTACTATGTTGGGGGAAGTAACTTTTAAAAGTAATGCTTTACAATATTGCATTACACCATAAAAAAATGTGTTACTCATTTGAAGAAATAACTCAGATATTTCATTGTAAATTTAAAATGATTGTGTAACTAATGTTACTTATATTATTTTGATTATTTCTAACTACAGCTTTTAATAATTTTTATTGAATTAGATCATTTTAAACATTAAATGATTCATGTTTAATAAACGTTTTCCTGTTTTAAACAGTAAATTTAAATGTCATAAAGAATAACATCATTAAAAATACATGGCTATATAATATTAATCATCTTTATGGCCGCTTTGAGCCGTCTGTATGAGTTTACTAACAATCCACCGAGGATGTTAAAGTTTGTCTTTGGCAAGCGCTGCAGTGACTCTGCGCTGGGGGTGTTTAACCACAACAGGACAATCTGTGTTTTCTCTGGCACGTGTGAGCGTTTGCACACGATCTGATGCTTTCACCTCAAAACAGCCATGTACCATTTCAGATAATTGCAGAACAAAGCATTTCTAATTAGAGATAACAATACGAGGTTATTTCGAGTGGTCATCTATGGAGTCGGGGGTCCTTCAGTGGTCATGACCAAATTAGCAGCGGGGGGAAGCGGTGACCCGCGTAACCAGCGCTGAATTTGCCCGGGACCTTTCATTTGCTGTCAGCTCTTAATGTTGTTGTAGCTTCAGAAGGTGGCGGCACGCCAGGCTGTAGGATTAGCTATGTCATTAATTTTGTGTTGTTCTACATTTGCCAAGAAAAACCGTGAGCAGTTGGAGACAGAGATTAATTCCTGCGAGCGGCGAGCGGTGAAGGGCAGCCTCAGAGACACAGAGACAGAAGCTCCGCTCCAAAACATAGCACGCTGCCTACTTAGTCAGCATTTTAGGCATCATGTTTGTGTCCCAGATGCAAAGCTTGTTCCAAAATTATGCTTTTTTGGTGTAAAGCAGCATAACATGTCATGAATAGCATAATTTATGGACAAAGCAATGCAATAAGTTAAATTCCACAAAATAAATCACTGTGGTGCATCTTTGATTCTGTAAGATTTTTTTAACAGATGAATATCTTTGAAATTGATCAAAAGTGACAGCGAAGAAGATAAGGTTGCAAAAGAATGCTGTTTTTTTTTACTTGCTATTCATCAAAAAACTATCACAGAAAGCACAAAAACATTGATAATAATAAGAAATGTTTCTTGAGCAGAAAATCAGCTTCTGAAGGATCATGTGACACTGAAGACTGGAATATTGATGCTGAAAATTCAGCTTTGCATCACAGGAATAAATTGCATTTTAAAATATATTCAAATAGAAAACTGTTCACAATATTTCTATTTTTTACTGCATTTTTTATTAAAATAAATAATAAATGCAGCCTTGGTGAGCAGAAGAGACTTATGAAGAAAAAAAGAAAAAAAAAACACCAAGCCAAACTTTTGAATGGTGATGTGTATTTCATTAAATCCGGAAAAATATTGATAAAATGATTAAATATAATAAAAAAGGAACTATTTTACGTAATATATTTGTGCTATGCATTTATTGCACCACTGACTTTGCAACACGCTAACATAAACCTATAGAGTGCATGTTCTGAGGAGTGTTTCAACAAAACATTTCTGTATGTAAATGTAAGCTACATACTTATCAGCTGTTGCTTTTTCGGAAATTGCATTTAAGATCCACTTTCCCTCCAAAAATCAGAGGGGGCTCATTAGTTTGAATGAGTGTGACACATCCGGTCTCATTACTACTGTATATACAGCCCCTTAACCACAGTTTCCAAGGCAACACACTCTTACCCCAGAACAGTAGAGTACAGTAAAACGCTCACTGAACACTTTCAGATGAAACTTTTCACATGCATTGCTAAATTTAGGCAGAAAAACAGTTGAATAGTGTTATCCGATTTTTTTTTTAAATCACTGGCTATTCATTTACTTATTGGCTAGAAATATACATACTGTATACACTGTTTGGTCACCAATTACTGTAGCAAGTATTAGGGAGCAACTCAAAAAATCTCGGCAGCAAAATAAAGATAGTTATGTTATGAAATGAGTTTTACCTCTTACTACTCATTGAACTTGTTATGTTTATGTAAATCTACTTCCACATTCACTTATTCAGATCTGCACCTTTACATAAACTACTGTTCAAATACTGGCGGTTTGGTACAACACTCTTTAATGTTTTTGAACATGATTAGTTTCTAAAGCTCACCAAGGCTGCATTTATTTGATCAAAAACACAGTAAAACAGTAATATTGAGAAATAAGTTAAAATAACAGTTTTCGATTTGAATGTATTTAAAATTGTAATTTATTCCTGTGATGCAAAGCTGAATTTTCAGTATCATTACTCCAGTCTTCAGTGTCACATGATCCTTCAGAAATCATTCTAATGCTGATTTGCATACTTTTATGGAAACCATAATACATTTTTTCAGGATTTTTTGATGAATAGAAAGCTTAAAAGAACAACATGTATTTGGAATAAAAACATGTTTTAACCTTTTGATCAATTTAATGCATCCTTGCTAAATGAAAGTTTTAATTTCTTTAAAAAAAAAAAAA
>SCHK01205421.1:0-18660 GCA_004124795.1 Poropuntius huangchuchieni
ATTCTGTGTTTCTATGAAGAAACAATCACTTATGAGTATGTTATTTGTTGCCACCTAATATTACGCAGTGTATTGTGTGGCTGGTACACAGTGTATTTGTATGACCCTCTGCAGACATGCTGTGATGGTTTTCAGACAGGGCACAGAAGGGGAAAATGCCATAATCGGTGGTCATGATGAGTTAAACGTCCCCCTTGGCTTGAGCGGCCATGTGGTTCAGTTAGGAGGGAACATCATAACTTGTCACATGTCTTTGTTTAGTTGACTAATCAAATGGCCCTTATTCAACAGTATTTCAATATATATGTAACTTTACAAAATTAAAATGATCATGGTTCCTTAATGAATGAATGTGGGAGCAGTGTCTTTTTGAATTTCAATTCACACGCACTTCATTTTCTGTCAGGTTTTGCCTTATGTTTGTTGGTAGTGCCAAAGCGTTTTCATATGTCACATGGAGTGTTTGCATGTAACGTGCTGTCACTTACATGACTGCTGCAACCTTTCATGCCTGTGCGCTTTGACCACAAGAACATCTGCATCCTTTCTGAAACTCACGTCAGAGACAGAGTGGGAGAAACCCGCAGCGTTAAACAAACACACATGACGGCTCTATGTCAAATGTGTGTTAGAAAACTTGTATCTACATATGGACAGCTTGTGTATGCCACGCATGCTTAATCCACACTAATTTAATTCATATAAATAGCTTTATGCGCATATATGTAATTGTGCTGACATGCATGCATTTCATTTCCTCAGTAAGCTCTTTAAAATCACACTCACACAGAGAAACAGAAAGGTCATGTGTCATCAATAAAGCATTTATTTATTGATGAGGGTGTCATTAAACTGATAAGTCCATCAAAACGACAAACTGCGCTGCTACCATCATTATGTACACAAAAGTGCTTTTATTTCTATTTGTGCTCAGTACCTGCTATGACATACAAAGATACTATAGCACACTACGGAAGCAGACTACATGAATTAAGCAATGGTAATTGTCTGAAACTCTGTTGAGCTAACATGTAGAAGACTCCTGTGCATTGTAAAGTTCTGTGCACACATTTTTCCTTTTTTATCGCAGTGCTGTGAGGAGAACGAATAACTGAAAACCATCACAATCTATTACACGCAAGCCTAAGGAAAGTTGTGCAGAAAGATTGTTTCCTAGTAGTTTCTAAAGAAACAGTTCAGTCAAATTGAAAGTTTTCTCATAATTTACTCACCCTCATCTTGTCCCAAACCCATAAGACTTACTTTCTTCTATGCAACACAAAAGGAGAAGTTTCGAAGAAACTCTTGTAGATACAATGAAAGGAAACAAGGGTCTGCCAAGCTCCAAAAAGAAAAAAGACAAAAGAAAATCATTTACAAACCATTCTTTACTGAAAGTCGTGCTTGACCTCCATGGTCACCGTTTACTTTCATTGTATTGGAAAAAAGCAGCTTGGACATGCTGAAAAAAAAATCCTTTTGTGTTTTAAGTCATACATGTTTAAGTCTCCTTTTAAAAACATGAATATAGCACCAATACAACCATGTCAACATTTCTTCTGCATGTATTAAACAATTTTTTTGTGTGAACTCAAATGCAACACAGTCATACTTAATGCATATTTGTTTGTTTGACACAGCGAACACTTTTGCTGATCAGATCAGACAGATGATGCGGCCATTCATGTAAAGGCAACAAAATCTTTTTGCTTCAGTGTAATCGTGTACAGCATGACTCTGATAGACCTGGATGACAATCGGATAATAGTGGATAACAGTGATTGTAATTGAAAGATCCAGACCGCAAGATTTTAAACAACATATACAGTTTCAGTTCATTCATTCGCAAGTCAACTTTTGATTGCATTAGGAATAAAAATAATAATGATAAAAAAACAACTAGTGGAAAATAGCAACCTTGTTATTTCCTCTGAAAAATATCAGAGAATTGGACATCTAACTATGAAAAATTGTAAAACAATGTTTTGAGGCAACATGGTCATAGTTTGGCCACTTATTGATTCTGAAGAATGCTTTAACTGACAACACCTACTGTTGTATGTTTCACAAGCATTTTATATCGTTGTCATATTCAAAGCCGATCATAGGGAATCCGGCATAAGATTTCTTACATAACAGTACAGTCTATAATAGCTGAAACAGCACCATGCTGAGATTATAAATGAGTTTTGGGCCTAAATACAGTGTTGCTTTGGCAAATATCAGACTATCAGTTCAGGAGCTTGGTTTTGTTGCGTTTGTACAAACCGCTGTGTTGGTCTGTGAAGTCTTCTGTGATAGATCAGCTTAGTGCTATGAAAATTCTTCAGTTCTGAAAGGGAAGGCTGTTCTATTTTCTGAAAAGAGTCTCCTTTAGTGGCAATCACCGATTTTGGCAGCAGCTTTCTGACAGACATGGAAATGAGGAAGTGCATGCTTCGCATATGACAGGTTTAGCAAAGCTGAGTCTGGCCTGTGTGAAATTAGCATTGTCCTTGGTTTTCTATCCCACAGAATGCTGTTCATTAATCGCCAGCCCAGAAGTAGGAGGTGCCGACCAGATGGGTATTTTTACACTGCTTCAGTTATATACAGCTTTCTGCATTTATCACTTTGACACTAATTTGCCTGAGCCCATCTGTGATGTGTCGTTTCTATTTTCTGGCGCTCTTAGTAAAATATCAAATAAATAAATGACCGTTAGAATTATAAGTCTATGAAATAAAAACAAACATACATACTGGCAAATTGTAAATGTAAAATGTCCATTTTTAAGACACATTTAAATAGATGTTTTATTTACAGTTGAAAAATGCACTCAAAAGTATTGTGGCATTTTAAAATATTTAATATTTAAAAAGGTACAACTTTGCAGTTTGACCTTTGATGCTACATACAGTTCTTTTGCAGATCATCTACAATGACATACAATGGCCAAACGGAGTGCATCTTAGTAATGGCTGAATCAAAGCAGATCCACAGTGGGCTGATGTTTTTAGTCCTGAGTCCATTTAATTGACTGCTGGTGTTTGGTACTGTATTAGTTCAGTGTGTGACCTGATACATTTCAAAAGTATATGGAGACAGATTTGATTGACATAAATCTTAATGCAAAGATTCGTTCCTGTGTGTGAACTTCAGGTTCAATGAGCCGTTTCACAATTTCAGTAGCACAGAATCTGCTAAAATAGTGAACGTGTCGATTCCTGAAATCATTTCCCTGATGATTGTTGAAGGCCCAAGCCTTTTGTTTGCCTATTCACAAGTCCTTATTTATAACACATGCAAACTGTGATTTTGGTTTTTCATAATACAAATGACCGTATTATGAAATTAATGCCATCCATTGCCTCACAAATGTAACTTGCGTTATTACTACAGTTTCTACAATTTTTAGCATTTAAAATGCCAACATTTCAGTTTTAAAGCACTAAATCTTTCTGCGCTATACATATATGTTGAGGCAATGTTTTTACACGTTGAAAATCCTCATATTTTTGTGTTTTATGAATGAAGGCCTCGTATCACAAACCACATCCATCTTTCCTATCAGTTCTTGTGTTTAACGCCATTTCTCTTTTTACTTAAAACACAAATACCTGAATTACATGTGTAGTTTGACCACCGAGTGTGGTGTCATTCTAAAAACCACTTGGCAAAACTACGATTTTTGCAAACTATCATGGATTCGAAAAAATACTGATCAGTTCAGTCAACTCTTTCCTACAGTAAGGAAACACAACACCATGGAGACTTTTTACGCCTCTGTGGTCAGTGTGACAAAAGTAGTCATTATGCAGTCCAAACAATGAGGTTAAACCAAGAGCAAATACACAGCAGGTCCCTTTCCTTTTGTGTTCCTTCGCTTTGCACAGCATGCCGCTGCTTCTTCACAGGATGTTGCGAATCGACGAGGATTAACAGTTTATGTAAGATATGAACTGCAGGGTTTGTTGTCCCTTTTCTGACAACTGTTGGTGGGAGGTAAATAATGCCGGTCTCTCGGGTGCCAACTGAACTGAAATTAATAAGAGCATGTGGGTAAAAAAAACAGGACAGATCCTGTTTTGAGAAATCGGGGCATTCTGTCACTTCGGTTGGCTTCGGATGGTTTCTCCGGGAGAGAAAGAGACGCTCACTCACTCACACACACACACACACACACACACACACACACACACAGATCATCACAGATGAATTACCTACGGGAGGCACTAGGACCTAGACAAACGATCCCTGAGAGAGTCAATGGGGGCCAGCTGGCAGACACAGATTTCTCGCCCTGATCGGGGCAGCTGCAGCCAGACTGCAGACATGACATGCATTTCAGCGAACCAGTGCGGGAGCCCCCCCTCGCACGCCTCCCCACCCCCGGCAGACGCTCGGTAAGCGCAGAGTCCGACCCCTGCATAAAAGCTGCTGCCTGCATGGACAGATGCACAGTTCCCTGAAAGAACCAATCCCAACCCCCCCTAAACCCTAACCTTAACCCCCTTTTGTCCACAGTCCAAACAGTTCAGGCACACATTGACACACACATACACACACACGCACACACACACCTGCACGCAGGGCCGATGCAGAGCTGCCTTTAAATCACACGTGTGTCTTAACTTCTGCAGCAATGGCAAGGTGATGAAAGTGCTATTACCTAATTAAAGAATATGATATGAATTATGTGTCTGCAGTGATTTTCTCTGCAAGGTTACTGATGCTTTACAGTAAGTGCTGCAGGTTTTAATAAATGGTGTCTCTCATCTTTTCCATTTCATCATTTTTACTTCAATGTTTCAGAATATTAATGCACTGTCAGCAGACCTCTATATTTATGCACATTGAAACTTTAACTGAATGAATCTTGATTAAGAAAAGGACAGTGCTGTATAATAAAGGGCTTGCTCACCCAAAATTCGTCATTTTCTCACCCTCATGACTTTCTGGCTTCGGTGGACCACAAAGAAGATATTTCGAAGAATGTGGTTAACGTATGGACAAAAACAGCTGACACATTATTTAAAGTACCTTCTTTTGTCTTTTGTGGATAAAGTAAGTCGTGTAGGTGAGTAAATGATTACAGAATTAAAATTTTGGGGTAAATAGATACAAATCTTTGCCTCTGGAGACATTAGCAGTTAGAAATCTGGTAAAAAATCATTTTTACACCCAAACCCTGAATGTCTTACTGTCCTGAACAGCTCTGCAATGCCCTGTGTGTCTGTTAGCTAAACCAACAAGATGTGACATGCTTGGAAAGGAAAGCAATAGCACTTACGGAATTCATTGAGAAAAATAAACACATGGAAAACGGAATTGTCCAAGTACAACATGAACAAAATATTTTCAAATTGGCAGCTATGCAGGCCTGGCCACATTACAGAGGACTCGACTTTAGTAGGTGAACACTAGGTCTGAGATGCTGGGCACGAGCAAGTCCCCAGAAATCATTTCATTCACCTCTGGAGTGCAGTAATCTGGGAAGTCAAAATGGGATCCTGAGTTAGCATTAAACGCTTCGAAGTCTTTGTCCAGAGCAGAGCAGTCCATAGGCATACTGTTAGAAATGATATGCAAGAGTTCCTCATCCAGTTCCTCATCCGAACATGCTGACGACACCAAAGAGGAGGAGCTGGTTGAGGTTGGTGTGGAGGACCTTCCAGATGTCGACCCTCGTGGTTCGCTCGTGGTGGACTCTGGGAGAGCTTGGCACTCATTGTCCGAGGAGATACTCTGGATGCTGCTGGTCTGAGAGATGGGCACTTTCACTCTGAGCTCAGGAACTGGTTGCTGGTCCTCAGAGGGAATGGTAGCCTGCTGGTGAAGGACAAAGTGACCTGACGGCTTGTGATCGTCTTGCAGAGTCACTGGACTTTCTAAGTTTACATCCATCGCGTCATCGTCGCTCATGCTCTCGCTGTAGCTCTTATATTTATTGCCAGTAAAGTTCATTTTAGGCTTGGTAGAAGTGGGTTTGATCTTTAGCCCTTTGCAGGACAGCCCAGTAGATCTTCCTGAATGGGACTTGCTGGATTTCATAGGCAACTTCTCTCCAAGTTTCACAGGGGTTGAGCACTTGCTCTTCTTCCTGGGCCGGTACTTGTAGTCAGGATAGTCAGCCATGTGCTTTAGACGCAACCTTTCAGCCTCTTTGATGAAGGGTATCTTCTCATAATCAGGCAGTAGTTTCCAGCGCTTTCCGAGGCGCTTTGAAATCTCAGCATTGTGCATGTCAGGCCACTGCTCCATGATCTTCCGTCTCTCAATCTGGGACCAGACCATGAAAGCGTTCATCGGTCTCTTGATGTGCCCAGTTGGAGTTTTGCACCAGTTGGGGTCTTTGTTAGAAGGTACATGTCCAAACACCTCAGCATCGTCCTCTGCCGCCAGTCCCACAAAGACCTCTCTGGTAGAATTGCCATCCATGACTGATGAGTATTTGTGGGTCCTTTGCTGAACCATGATGCAGCGCTGAGATCTATTCTGTAGGTTCCCTAGAGTCATCCATGACGAGACACTCTAAGATGCAGCAGCTCATCAATTCCTGCCTCTATCCTGAAATAAATACAGACATGTCTTCAGTGACCTCTTATTAACTGTTAAATACAAACTACAGTTGTTTTCAAAGACAACTGTTTCCAAAATGCAAAATTGTTTTAAATGGATGGAATGTAATCTTTTCAATGAGTAATGACATAAGTCTTTAAATGTAGTCATTTAAACATGTTTTAGATATAGTTATAGATAGATGAGTTATTTTTAAATATTACTAAAATACTCACATTTAATTATATTAAAAATCTATTAAAAAATACAATGTAATACAATTTAGTACTCACAATAAAAATGAAGAGAGCCTCTTGCTTTCTATGCACAAGCTCTTGTTCTCCTCACATAAGCATCTCCTCCGCTGTAGCAGTTGTGGTGGAAGTCAAAAAAAAAAAAAGCTGTCCAACGTCTGCCTGCTGTTTAATCACTCTGTCCTGCATGCGAACCCTCTCTCTCAGATGCTCTCTATCCTCTCAGTCACTCTCCCTATCCTCGTCTGCTGTTTCTCCTCCTTGCTCCCTCTTTGTAGGGACGCCCCCCCTCGTCTGCTGTTTTATAAACCCACACTGTAAACAGCTCAACCTTACCAGACACAGTCTCCTCCCCTTCCACCCACCGCTCTCAGTCGTGGTGTGTGTGTTTGTGTGCGTGTGGGTGTGTTAGTGTCAAGGATGGGGGGGTGAAAGTTTCCATGCAGTGAGGCACAGCTACAGCGGATGGAAAGAGAAAGAGAGAGAGAGAGAGATGCTAACTGAGGAGGTGTTAAATGCTACAAGCAAAAACTTAAATTAGGACAAGACCTTCAAGGCAGTCTGGCACATGTAGAAACATGTATTCATGAGTTTGTGTGATGTGATTCTCCATTTTCAAAACCGAAACCAGCACACTTGCAGGCATGTATTCAATGTATATATTTTTTTAGATATTTGACTTTTTTTTGTTTTTTTATCAATATGAAGATTTTTAATAAAATTTTTTGAATGTGTGTAAGAAAACGTGTGTATTTAAACAATTTTACATTTTATTTTGGGCTATTTTTATGTAATAATAATAATATTAATTAGCAAAATAAACAATATAGACATTTAAAAAAAATAATTGTGATTTGAATATACTGTGTAGCAGCCAGTATTGTATTTTTATTTCCCTAATTTATATGGTAATTTTCTTTGACACTGTTAAATAGCAAATCTCAAAATAAATATCCAGTTTTACACTCTTCATTATATTCTTTAAAAACCATTGAGTTTTTAATGTTTATTTTCATTTATTTAGACAATCGTAGATCATTTTAATATTGGCCATTTATTGGTTATGACCTCTAATATGAAAATTATTAAGAATTGTAATATCATTGCATGTTTGGACCATGAAATGAATATCCGTGAATATCTAAATGCCTCATACAAAAAGAAACTATGCTCTTATCTTCCCTTAATGTCCTCCTGTCCTAGCTTTTATTGTTTTGAACAATGACTGAAAACTTTTATAATGGGCGCTTCTTATTTCCATCTTATGATGAATCGCTTGTTGTTTTCCTCAACTGTAAGTAGCTTTGGTTAAAAGCGTCTGCCAAATGAATAAATGTAAATATTACAATAGAATATAGAATGTTTCACTGCAGAACATGCAACTCAAGTATTTTACAAAGCCACCCTTTTATATTACATGAAAATAAACATGTATCATCACTAAAACATCATGGATTAGATGCTTGTGACGGATTGATGGCTGAATGGATATGGACAAAGAGATAAATTAGCTGCAATCTCTATTTTTCTTAATCTTGGACATTGACGCAGTGGGCATTATCTTTTTCTAGTGGCTTCACACATCAATTTCTTCTGTAATGTTAAATGTTAATGAAGGAGCATGGGGAATACAGAACATCTAATAAGCGTGCCTTCAGACTCTGAACATTAAACGAGAAGATCTGAAAGCATCTGCAACTGTCCTGGCATGACATCATTACATCTTGACGAAACTGGCGATTAGAAAGAGCTATCATCATCTGAATAGATATAGCCACTAATGCTTCAGTGAAATATGTTAGCCGATCCATATGGTCAGTGTCACTGCATCAATACGCCATTGCATCGATACACGCTGAAATGCTCCAAAACAGTTAATTAAAGCAGACTGTCACTAAAGTGCCAATAATGGTAATACACATTTAGTAATCAATGAAGGTCGGTCGTCAGAACCCAAGGGCTGAATTGCAAGCTTGCATTTCTCTGGGTATTTCCATATAATGGGCAACTGTCCAAAATCTTGTCTGCCAAATTATATATTCCTATATAGTCATGCGTCAGTCGACTCATGTAATTCTGGTATAGGTGTGCGGGCCAGTTTTTCTCGTTCTCTGAATCAGCAAAAAAATCAAATCCAATTACAGATATGTTTGCACGGCCTATTGTGTCAAGTTCATAGCGAACATCAGTCTATTGAAGCCTCTTAACAGTGTCAATATGTCCTCCAGCACTTAACGTAATGATCTGGGCCACGTCATGGTGTGTCAGACATATTCGTTTGACAAATAAAACTGGCATTAGCCTGACTCTAGAGAGCGGGGGCGGGGGTGTTAAACAAAAAAAGACAACAACACTATCACCCACCGACCTAGTTCAGGCCTTGGCCAAATCCCTGGCCAGACCTAGACACATCATCTAATTACAGAACAGGCAGAAAAGGGAGGATTGGACCCCCTGAGCAGGATGGGTGTCTGTCTGGCTGATAAGGACAGGGCCTCCTCCTCTTCTGCACCCGTCCCGAGCAAGCGAGTGTTAGAGCGGGACACAGATAGATCATCTTTCAGGGATTAGTGGGCAGAGGGAGGAGGGCACCGCCTGATCTCAGTCCTGCTCCAGTTTCGGAGTAAGAGGGAGCAGTGATGCCACCGCAGAGCTGAATGAACATTATGACGACATATGCTGGACCACTTTATAACACTCTTTTATAGTCTTTGTTTTCAGGCAGGTAATTTTGCCCAATCTATCAGCTACTGTGCCAGGTGACGTGTAAAATGGTTGCGCAGAAATAAAATGCTTTTCTCTCGTATATACGTATTTCTTGAAGAACTTTGCAATGTAGTAGTAATCTACACTAATGATATCATTAGTTGAGATATTCTTGTTTTCTATTCAAATACATTTAAAAAATATTATTTATTCCTGTGGAGACATTTTTTTTTTTTTTTTTAAAGAGAAAGTTCAAATAGATTATTGCATACATCGTTTATTGAGCCATTTACGGACAATTGCAACCAGTTTGATTATTTTTGTAATATATAGTTATGGCAAGTTATAGTTAAGACTATACACATCTTCCCTGGTTTAAATATGCCTCCCAGGTTGCTCTTGTTCTTTATGGTGGAAGTCTGCAGTGGATTTGCAGGTTAATTAATTAATTAATTACTTTATTTATTTATTTATTTATTTATTTATTTATATTTTAATTTAATTTTTTTTTTTTTGTTATTTTATTATTTATTTTTGATATTTTGTTTTATTTATTTTATTTATTCATTTTATGTATTTATATGATTTTATTACTTATTGTTTAATTTATTTATTTATTTATTTATTTATTTATTTATTTTGGCATATGAATTACATTTTTTAAATTTTATTATTTGTTGTTTATTATTTGTTTATTTATTTATTTTATTTATTTATTTTTATTTATTCATTTATTCACAGCTTTCACTCAGGCTGTGATCTGGCCTCTTTTTAGAGTACTTTGTGTCTGTAAGGTCCAACTCTGTTTGAACTCTACACTGTTGACACATAGGCATCCTCCATGGTCAGTGGTGGTCCTGGAGAGGGGCGTGTGTTTGTGTGTTTGTTACTGTCTGTGTTTGTTTTGGGACTTGAGAGATTACACATTACATCCTTGCTTGCACTGGCAGACACAAGTCACAAGATTTTAGCCTGTCTAACCCCCTCCTCCTTTTCCTGTGCTGGAAACCATTGGCCTTTGTCAGACAGCAGCAAGAGAAATGAACGTGAACTCCTACTCTCCCAGACTGCAACCCCTGACCCGTTTAAGACTGCTCCCCTGCCCCCCTCGGCCATTCATTTCTGAGAATAGAAACTCGGTCTGAACTCGAACAGAGATGACAGATTAGTGAGGAGTGTATAAATCTAATCTCCCCAGAGAAGAAAAGATGAATATTCCTGATTGCCCCAAAACCCAAATCAAATCAAACTGTTATATCATACAACCAAACACATACTTGAGTTCCTCATCTAGTTTTAGTTGGTCCGTTGTAATCTGTAATGCATTCAGACAGTAACTGTCTTCATGAAATAGCTGTTGTTGATGCGGTTCCATTATGGTGCAACAGTGTAGTGTTTACATCACCAGATGGTGAATAAAAACAATAATCGACAGCTCGTAGCTTTAGAAACATAGTAACACATGTTATATCTACATATCAGACATATGTTGATGTGTAGCTATCAGCAAGATGTTCACCGCTTTCCTGTTTGAGTTTTGTAAGAATTAGTCCACCCACTCAACATGGAAGGTCAACAGGAAGATCCTCGCTCTGCTGCTGCTCCCCTTGTTCTGTCCAATCACAGGCCAGGATTCTGAGGGTCAAGCGTCTCCTGAGGGGTCAGTGACTAAGTGGGGCGATAGAACGAGATAAATAAGGGGACCCTGACTGTGTGCATTGGCAGTGACAGGCCAGGGCCTTAAAAGGTTGCATCTGAGCACTTTAGAGAATCACGTCTCCCCCACGAACTCTTAACCATCGTGGCCCACCCTTACTGTTTCCTTATTTATGAGAGAGGGGGTATCTTGGTAGTCTAGTTATTCTTAAGGTCTATTAAAAGAAACGCATGCAAACATCCTCATTAGTGCATTTTGTGGTTGTCTGATAAGCACGAATAGCAAAATTATGTAACTCCGGATATGAATGAAGTAAAGAAGTGTGTAAAAGAATTTATTATGGGTAGTGAAGGAACTAGCGTCAGTCAATTATAGAGATTTTAACATAAAGATAGTAAATGTTCATGCTTTGCAAATAAGTAACTTGGCATGGAGTATCTACTTTGTATGTCACTTCAAAACACTGCATAGTGTAGAAAATTCTTAAATTTAGGCCTACTCCATAAAAATGTGGAATGTAATATATTGTTGATAAAAGGTGTAGCATTTAGCTTTGATGATTAGAGTGCTTAGCATTTTCTAAAAACAATATTTTTTGTTTCGTTTTGTTTGTTTTGTTTTGTTTTTTGTTTAATTTTTTGTTTTGTTTTGTTTTGTTTTTTGTTTGTGTATTGTTTTGTTGCTTCACTTCAAAGGCATGTTTTCTCTAGAATGAAAAGAGTAATGAAAAGAGTTAAGATAAAAGTAAGATATTTCGCTCTGAAATTTAGCAGAGTAAATGTAAAAAAAGTAAATGCTTCCTAGAATACTTTTATAGTGTCCACAACTGATGATTTCCTTTTTTATTTTTATTTCTTTGATAACTTAATCCCCAAACCCTCCTACTGCTTACATTCATGCATATCTATTTCACCATGGACATTTTCGACAGTGGGTAAAAATAAGAAACCAAGTAGAAAATGGAGGCGGCGGGTGAAAGGAATATGAATATGCAGAGTTTACATATTGTCCCTTAACAAATCACAAGCTTGGCTTTGATATTGTCAGACAAGGGCAAACCATAGAAACAGAACTTTAGAGTGAAGGTCAGGACAGGGTACATGCTGTTCTGCTATGATCCAAACTCCCCAACTCTATCATTATGAGCATAACACTCCTGACATTTGTTATCCTCCTCTGTCTGGGTCTCAGGCACTGAACCTCCACATGTTTTGGCACCTCTCTGCATCAGAGATGTGCACATCGTATGCACATCTTTTGTGCATACGTTTTTAGCCCCATTTTCTTCTTTTGATAGATTTTCAAGACAAATATAATTTTCTCAGGGAGTAAACATAATGGAAACAAGTTAATCAAAGCATTAGACAAGGATTTGCAGATTATTATCGACTGATGTAACTCACCGGTTCACTTGAAAAGCACAGAGAAAAATGTTTATCATGGCCAATAAGATTTTCTTTTGAGCGCAACTCCATGACATCTGTCTGTTCATCGCCAATGAAAATAATCTGTGATATATCAGCAGGAAATTTGTTTTTCCTCAGGAACAATCTGTTCCAGATGAGCAACATGCTGTGGGATACGAGCTGTACTTTTACTGAATTAGACTGTGTGAAAGACTAAAATCTTTCATTGTTTCTGTGGCAGCATCCAAAGGCATCGCTCCTCTCTTAATGGGGTCTTCATCATTATTTCAATCACTGCTGTAGTAAACTGCGATTCCCAAGGTTATAAGCAGAGAGCAAGTAAGGTTGCATCTCTTTCCAAGCCTTATTAATAAATCTGCCTGGTCCCTGGCAGACACTCTTTGACGAAGGATAAAAGAGTCTCTTACGCCTCAAACAAAACTTATGTTCTAGATAGATGTAGAGAATAAAGTTTTCCTGTTGGAGTATCTCAGTAATAAGTCTGAAGAAGATTACAGACAAAATTTCTTCTACTCTACATGACTTGCACGTTTTACTAGCAAGTTTCTAGTTCATTGTATTCACATAAACTGCTATGTGAATGTACAGTTCTTTCTGAGTTATATTTGTATTTGCATCGGATGACCAGTGATTTTGTTAACATGTTTTCTTCTCTGTTTAGCTGTGTTTGTCAGTGTCATCCAGCCTTCCCATCAGCTACGACAAATACTAACTTTTTTTTTTTTGCTGATGCAATGAACACTGGAGATGACACTCTTCCTGCCTGTACCAATTACTTCCTGCCTGCAAGGCAGCTTGAACCAATATAATATTTTGATCATGGAAGTTGTTTAAAGGAGCGTTAGCCTCTCTGCACCTGTACTGCATCATGCTCTTGATCTCTCCCCAAAAACCAACTGAGCCACGCCACATTTCCCAGCCTGCACCTTTTCTGCTGATGTGTGACATCTGGTTCTTTACGGGAATGTTTCATTCGCTAAAAGACTCTTCCGTGCTACAGCCTCCAGCGCAGCGTGTAAATGCTGAGCGTTGAATTATGTGATAGCATTTGGAAAGCTGCAAATAGAAAGTTGCCTTTTCTCTTGTCCTTCAGTTTGTGTTCTGCAAAACTGTTTCTAATATAATGTTGCAGTCAGTGCTATTGCGTACAACTTTTGAACAACTTCAGTGAAAGTAAAAGATGAATGAATGCAACAGTTTCATCATTACAATTTGTGTGTATACAGTAGGTGCAACACATAAGGAGAGCAGCACAGAGAATTCAGCACCTATTTTTGTTGCCTTTGCAACAACATCATCAATGACTCATATATATATACTATAATGTATTTCAAAAATATTGATACCTTTAATTATATTTAATGTATTGATTTCTTAAATTACTTTTAATTCTTCTCTAATTGTTTTTAAATATATATATATATATATATATATATATATATATATATATATATGTGTGTGTGTGTGTGTACATTTGGATGAAAGTAATTAAAAGCCTAGCTTTAGACTTCCATAAATACCTACTGTAGGTTGACTCTCATTTTTTGGTATTCAGCATCATGCCAGTAGAGCATAAGTTGTATTTAACCTGAAACATTTCTGAATGAAAATGAAAAGGATGAGATTAGTTTATTTATGGGGTTATAGAGTACATTAAATCCATAAAAAAGAAATGTGCTATATACTTGAACGGTATCTAAATGAAACATGCATGGTCCCTAGTTCCTTCCTCTCATTTATTCTGGATAGGTGCCTTTCATTTTCCAGTTCCTTTGGGTTCATCTGTATCTCAGTACATTAAAATCCAGCACCAGCCTCCAGCCTTGACAGCCCTGACAGCAAAATCACAGTCTCCCCCATCAGACACCATTACATGGGAAATGGCAGTCGCAGGGGAAAAAGAGAGGCAATTTACAGCCGTTTAAATGCAAGACACAGTCCTGGCTCTGGGGCTTTTCTTACACTGACTTCTCAGAGAGGAGCCATAGATCTGGAGCAGACAGACAGCACGCACAGACTGGGCTATAAGTAAGTAGAAAGGGGTAATGATGATAACCTCTGACTGAGAGTGATGAGCATAGAGAAGCGCGAGCGATCACCTTATTTGAACCTGCGGGCACGGGGAGAGAGAGGATCGGGACTGGTGAGATCCTGCGGGCTGTAAATCATGTGGATAACTTTGATGATGATGGTTCGATTTGTGTTGCCTAACATCCAGTTGTGGTGTCCTGGCAATGTAGTTTGTAGTTTACTAGAATCTGGAAGTCTTTTCGTCTGCATTTATAAATGATGTAAATTTGGACTTGCTACTCTTTTCACATACTGGTTTTGCACCCATTGACTTATTAACCAATTCACTAATTCAGTTTATGAATGAGTTAGTGAATCAAAATTCATCTTTGAGTGAATAATTGGATGATTCATTCAACCGATTCACTCATTTAGCTTTTATATGTGTTACTGAATCATTGAAACACTTTACTTTGAACCTTTTTGTATAATGCATTATAAAAGTAGTTTTACGGCACTAATTACAATGCATATTATGAATGATTATAATGCCTTTAAAAACACTTTGTAATGCGTTAATACATAAAGGCTTTAGGTAAATCATTTACTCGACTCTTCAACTTTAATAAGTCACTGAATTAACTGACTTATTTATTTAGGAACAGCACTCTTTCTTAACTCTCCAATTACAATTCTTCATCAGAATTTCTGTGCTGAATTTGGGAGAAAGTCTTCAAATTTTCCCAAATTTTGTGGTGTGGATGTAAATGTGGTAAAATATGATAAACAGAACTGAGAGTACTACAGTCGACATATTATATTTAATAACTCTGTTTGAGCACCTTATGTGTATTCAGATTCTACAAACACATTAAGAGCATTTTGCAGCTGCAGATTCAATGTGGCCTGATCTTTCAGCAGCCTTGATCTCATTAGGCGTTATGCTTGACACAAGGATCTCACATGTGCCATCAAGGTGATGCACTGGTTAATTTTAAAATTCCAAGGTTTCATAAACCTGGACTCCGACATTGAAAGCAAATGCACCAGGCCAGCTGTGTATTGGACTATATTAAAATCACCATTAAGAATCACAGCTCAGAACAGCTGAAGCAGGATGGGAAGAAACATCTTCTCCTTTTTATATCTGCCAGCCTTCTCTCGCTCAACCTACTCAATTTAATGCCAGGTGTACAGTAATTATTAGATGGGTTGTCTATTGAACAGTGATGTATTAGGCCCTCAGACATGGAAAACCTAATTAATGTAAATACAATATAAGTGCCAGACAGAGTGGTATGAAATCCTTTCAAATCGTCCGCGATCATGAAATTAATTTGACTTGCCTTGACATGTGTATCTCTAAATACCTGCAGTATACACCCTAATCTCAATGGCTATCTCCAGGGAACTGCATTTTAATTTCATGGGTATAATGCTAATTTGCAGAGGAGTGAAGGGGGGCAGGCGACCGGGAGAGGAGGCGAGGATAGATACAAAAATGGCCATGTCTAATCCTTCATCCTTTTTTCTGATGGCCAAGTTATTTAGGCACTGTTCCTCTGCATGCATATTTTTACAACCATTACTGCAAGACAAAAAATAGTGTATTATCATTGCTTCCAAGCTGTGCAGGCTTAGGATTTACACACTGTAGGTTCACGCTTGGCACTTTATTATGATCATCAATTTCTGCGAATATGATGCCCTCTTATGTTGGGCCAAGAGACAAAATGATGAAAGTGTGGACCACTGTCTGAGCACATATTTACTCACAGTTATCTTGAAACGCACACATACAAAAAGAATTGTAAGAGATTATCCACCAGTGTTTGTCCCGTTAGAAAATAGGCCTCCTTTCTGCATCTTCTGGAATCGGCTCGTTTGAGCTCATTAATGAATTCAGAACCGTCAAGCAACAAACCAAAGTGGACGGTTCTGACAACTGGCAGCCGTTGCCGTCTTCAGAGCTGGCTGGCATGTGCCGGGACAGCTCTTTGATGCCACTATTGTAAACATCTGTTTGGTCTCACGGGAGACTGATGTTCAGCGTGGGTACCCCTCCAGAGGAATTAGCTGTTCCCGCCTATTGTTTTCTTGGAAACAGAGCATTAATTATTTATCAGTGCTTCTATTGAAAGTATTTGATGTGCCACCCAATTTTAATAATGGAAAAGTACAAAATGTGGCTTGCTGTGAATTGAAACTTCAAGCAATAGTTCAGCCAAAAATGAAAATTCTGTCATCGTTTACTCACCCTCATGTCATTCCAAACTTTTCTTCATGTGGAAATAAATTATTTTGAACAATGTTGGAAACCAAACAACATTCAGTCCCATTGACTTCTACTGTAAAGACAAAGAACTCAGACAGTATCTTATTTTATGTTCCACAGAGTAAAGTAAGTCATACAGGTTTTGAATGACATGATTGAATTTTCATTCCTGGGTGAATTATCCTTTTAAAGAAAAGCAGAGAAATTGTTTCTATGACTCCTATTTAGCTAAAGTAGCTTCATTTTCAGCCTAGTTATATTTTACTATATCAATGAAAGTTAAAAGCATCATTAAAGCAATGCATTGTTCTTGGTAGAGCTCCAAAAGGTTTCCGTGCCAAGACACAGCATGCATCATGAGAGAACATGTAGGAAGCTGATCACTGGTATATAGGCTGAATATTTTCTTCGATTGTAGAGGTAGGCCATTTTATCTGCCCTGTGTTCTGTTATTTTGCTGTTTTAGCTCTCAGTTTAGGGTTTCTGAGATGATCCAAGAGCAGTAACATCCTCTGCTTTCTTTCAGATTATTTTCTTCCTTTCCTTTTGAAATTCTTCTGTTCTCCCTGCACCCCTTTTCTTCCGCAGAACTCCAGCTGTTTAGTGATACAGTGTCCAAATCAGTACAGAAACACATGCCTGCTGCAGGCTCTGCAAAAACACCAAGCAGCTTAGTCCACTCACATTCATACAGTATAGAAAAAAATGCACTTGCAGTGACTTTAAAAGAACATTTCATGTCGTTCCAAACCTGTATGACTTCCCTTTTTGATATTTTGAAAAATGTCCATATAATGAAAGTCCAATTTTGTTTTGGACCTCATTGACTTTTATTGTATGGGCTAAAACGTTCTTCAGAACATCTTTTGTGTTTCACGGAAGAATGAAAATCATACAGTTTTGTTCATTTTAGGGTGAACTACTTCTTTCAGTGTCGTTGATATTCTTGATGACAATGCAATGCAAAGACAAAAAGGAAAATTAAGACACACGTTTTAATGACATTTTGACATCTAAATTAGCTTTTTCATTTTTAACACCAGAACAACAGATAATAATCTTTTTTGCATGGCTGCACATAGACATGTTTGATAAAAGCGTCCTAAAGTGTTAAATATTCAAATGATACCTGACGACCTTTACGATCAGTTTTGGTTCACTTTGACATTCAACCTTCCGTTTACTGGTAGTTGAAACTTTTAATTGGTTGCTTGATTGATTCTTTTTGATGTTTCTCATCCATTGTGAAAAGAATTATTTGATTTCATCAGGTCAAAACTCACATTAGGACGTTTCACCCTGTGTAAGCTTTTCCTATGCAGTTCTTCTTATGTGTTATGTGGTCCCTCAGCTGGAGGCGCGTGGCGTTGCGTCAGAGACTCTTTATAAGCAGTAGGGTCCCGCTGTGTGTGTGGTGACCTGTGAAATGCCAGCGTCAGGGCGCGCAGATGAAGCACAACTGGAGCTCATGCTGAGGAGAGAGCTCTGATGTGAAGTTCAAGCTTGAGGTATGGCCAGCTGGGCTCACGCCTTATCTTGCCCACAAGATATCACACATACAGTAAATGTATACGCACACCAACAGACATAAAGTGGGCCCAAACAGCGTTTAGATGCTAAATATCATAACAAGTGACATTTATATATATATATCGCACACCAACAGACATAAAGTGGGTCCAAACAGGGTTTAGATGCTAAATATCATAACAAGTGACATTTGTGTATATATATAAACAATTAATGAAAATTTATGAAAAGTCTGTAATATAGTTTGTTTAAAATTTCTCA
>SCHK01205476.1:812-12036 GCA_004124795.1 Poropuntius huangchuchieni
CGATTCATATATGAATATATTTTTCCGTGCACCCCTAGTTTTCTCTTCCGCTTCTGTAAAGCAGCGCAGCATGGCCTCGCCCCTTCGTTGCGTGTTCCCAGGGGCAGGGTTTATCGGGGTCCGTGACGTAGTCCCATACCAGCCGTTTGTGTAGGCATTAAACTTCCTGAATTTTAAAATTCGATATCTCCATTTGCATTGAACTTTCAGTGCTGCAACTTTGCAGATATTGTTTATGCTCAAACAGTAACATTACACACCAACTAACAATAAAAAAATGAAATCGCAATCAACCACCCCTTTAAAGCCTGACTCAAACAGTGTCAACATGACCTCTGGCTACACAGTTTAGCCAAAATGAACTAGAAAAGAGCTAAAGGGTGAGTTAACCACTCCTCCAGCAGATTCATTTGCCATTTTAAGGAGCCATAAAACATGTCAGTGTATCATGCAATATTTTAGTGGGGTGTGATCATATATAGTTAATGCCTTGTGATCAAATATAAAAAAGTGTCAAGGCATTAACTAGGCTAACTGGTCTGGCGGCACAAACCACATAAAAAAAAGAGCTGCAACAAAGTCCCTAACACAGCTAAAACAGTGTCAACCACTTCCCAACTGCAGTATGTGTGTGTGTGTGGTGGTGTGCCTTAAAAACACTGAGTTGCTGCAATAAAAACACCACTATCAGTAGACACAAAGTTTAATACTAGGTCTGAAAACGCAACAGAAAATCAGAAAAAGAGGAAACACTGACATAAACTATTAGAACTAGATCACAAAGCTACACATTTTTGTAATAAAAATAAAATAAACGGCATTTGCTTGCTTCCTCATTTTCTCAGTTGCACTACACTTGGGCATGCACGCTTAACTGTATGCAACATGCAGATGGTGTCGACTAAGGGTGTGTCCTCCTGCAGCTGAGATGAGTCAATGCAGACAATCGGCCAATTAAATCCAGCCACCGCTAGCAAATACAGATAAGTAGGCTGGCCAATCCCTCAAGCTGGAAAGCTTTGATTGGTTGAGAAAATGAATAGGCCACCTAGTACAAAGTTGATCAACTGGAATTAGTTCAAAACAAGTCTGAAATAACGTCTAACTTAAAAAGAAATGTGCACATTAAAATTCCTCTGGTCTTTGAAGAGAATAATGACTTTTCGTCTTTGACTCACTGCTCTTTAATACCACTTCCCCTGCTTACAAACTTAAAAGACAGTGTTGTGCAACTTCATAAACTCGCTATGAGAGGTGTTTATTAGGATGGAAGATAATTACCTAATTTACCTCTGATCCAAAGAATAAAATTACTGCTGAAGTACTTCAAATGCCACAGCAAAAGACACACTGCTCATGCATTCATCCACTGACTCATTCATTCTCTTTGTAACAATTTAGTGAATGCCAATGACTGCCAAGAGTATCTGAATCTGATTAAATCATTTGAAATGCGAAATGACAACTTGTGAGCTTGTTTTTTTTTGCTCATTTGTTGTTCCTTGAGCACAGGAACGTCTCATAGTTCAGAGGGAATATTTAGTTCACATGTCTCATTAAGTACTGAACAAATGTTTCTTGGACAATCTAATATAAACCACATGCTGATTCCAGCCAAGCACGTACAAAACGATGCATGCAGAAAATCTCTGGGGGTATAAAAGTTTAAACCTTACCTTTTTTGACGATATGAGCTAAGATCAATATCAGACTCTGTCTGTAAGAAGAAAAGAAATTAAATTAGCCTTTAAAAGTTAGTAGTAATAACACGCAGAGTTCTAAAACATAAAGAGCAGAAGACAGATAATGACAGAAGGTTTAGGTCAAACACATCTAACCAATGTGTTAAAGTCCACCTTTTGGACAAGGATCTTGCCATCTATGCTACTGTTTGTGTACACTGAGTTCATGTTAGACTCAAAAAACGTCTTAGAGATGTTCTCACTGAGGTTCACTTCTGTAGGTCTAAAATAAGATGGAAACAGCCGGATGGGGAGTACAGTCTAGTCTATTTATAAACCTCAACATTTCCACAAAAGTCCAAACTGACATGTACACAAAACCACTAAGATCATAGAGTTCATAGTCCCATTCAAGGGACAATTACAGCTATGCTTTAAAAACAGTTTAGATATTTTCTATTATTTGAGAATAGTTTATTGGGCAATTAAATGCACCTGATATCATCACTTAAGCTGTCACACCTTTTTAAAGCCTAATAAACCATGAATAGTACTGCAAAGAATGACACATACAGTACTAGAAAAGATAAAGGAGCATTTACAGAGACTTATTAAAATATATAAATTGATAAAGATGTTGCAAAATCTCTCATTAACCTTTAGTAACATCTAAATGATAGACAACTGGAGTATCGTAATTTATTGCTAATTTAAATAATTGTTTCCTACAGAATTCTGCTTTTGCAGAAAGGCAAGAACAAAGCTCCACCCCTAAAATATAAAGAATTATACTATTATAATAATTGGTTTATTTTCAAAAAAATTAATTATACTGATCGTAACATATACTGAATCATAACCCTTACAGACACAGAAAGTGAGACAAGACAAAACACTAATTTTCAGAACAAATTTTCAGTTCAGTAAGTTACCCAGATGCTAAATGAACAACTGCTCACAAGATCATTTAAAATCTCATAAGATCATCAGTTTGTTCATCAGACTACATCAGACCACACAAGCTGCTTTGTATGCTTACGTAGCCAAACGAAGCAAAAAGATGATGTGCTACTTTTTTTCCCCCCATCTCATCACACTTCACAATTTCGGTAGCAGTGCATGTACTAAATAACTATATAATTAATAATTAAGTAGGTAATTAAGGTAATCATTACTAGTAATATTACTAATAAAATCTGAAATTGAAAAACGTAATTTGATTCTCTAACTCTGTTTGCAACAAAACTACAAAAAAACAACAAAACAGTGTTACTAATTTTGTTGCTGTGCAAAGCTACTAACAACTGTGACTAACTACTTTTTTGTGGATTGTCTCACTGCCTTTTAAATAAAGGAATCCAGTATCATCCACTAATAGTGACAATCATTTATTGACAAAATCAAGCTTTGTGGTATTCAGTGTAGTCACAGCTAAGGAATTTCCTATGGCCTTGACACTGCAATGCAAGCTTCACTCTATCAGCTATCAGAGCTATCGTACCTGCAAGAGGCCTCCTTCCCCAAAGTGTAGTACCTCCAGGATGTTGTCTGACTGTATGAAAGCTGTAGACAGAAACAGAAAATTCCCATGAGGTTTGGATATCAGCAAACAATGCCATGCAGGTTGATGATTTGAGATCCCAGTGTGTGCAAGAGGCTCTCTGGGAGTGTATCAGATTTGGACACAATTACTCATCAGACAACACAAAGGACTGAAGAGACAGGGAATCATTACAGTCATTTTGTGATCATTCGCTGTCTGGATTTGTCTCGAGTGAGCTCTTAATTGAGGACTTTGAAGAACCGTATAGTTTTACTGTCTCATGCATTACTGTGTAAGTGAAGCTACAGTTGCCACGGCTTCCTGGAAGCAGTTTTTGAGGCCAGGAAACAGCAAAAAAGCAAGCAAATCAGAAATGGAAATGTCAGAAATGGATGTGGTCAACATAAAATTTACCTCAATCTGCTTTTAGATGTTTTTATGTTAGTAGCTTCATCAATGCAATATCAATATCCTTCAAACAGGAAACCACTGATGACAGTCAATGCACAAGTACGGGCACAAAATATAGATAAGTCGACCATAAAAGCGTGAAGGGACATCCATACTGTCAGCTAATGAAATTTTTCTGGCGCCTATACTACAACATAACATCAGAAGCCCTTTGAGTAGAAGCAGATTTTTTACAGATTAACAGATGGCTAATAGCAAGTCCTCCCAGAGCTGCTGAGTTCTCATATTCGGCTTCATGTCAGTATACTTGCAGTGCTATTATTAGTCTGCAGTTCTGTAACTCTAGTGAAGTTTGTAGTGATAGAGGCCAGTCGCGCTCCCTCGTATACATTTTCAGAGGTACACAAAACACACATCACTTTCCACACCACATCATGTTACATCATATAATTAACTTAGAGAGGTGCAGAGTCCATTAGATCAACAAACATTAATTAAATCTTGAGGTGAGTGTCAACTGGACCGATTCCCATTATTTTTATATTTGGGCAAGAAGGAACCCACCAATACCTGTGGGCTGCATAATTGCAACACCCCTGTTTTTGAGACTAAAAAAAGTCTCAAAAACAAGAGTGTTGCAATATATATCGGCATTGCCGATAACTACATATCGGGATAATTACAATACTGCTGGAAAATTCATAACGATAGTGTGGTCAAGTTCGTTGCCAAGTATAGGTCTCTGCGAAACAAAAAGAGGGAATTTCCTAATTATTGGGCGTATAGGCATTTTTAACTATCCAGTAAAACGAGATCACGAGAAATCAAGAAATAAAAAAATAATGCTTTAGATTTTTGGATTTCCATAAAACTGTGAAAAACTTATCCGCAATTAATAGTAAATTATTTTTGCACATTTTTGTAAAAAGTTACGGTTACAAACCCTCTCTCTGCCTCCCTATACTTGAATTTTGAGCATGGACAAAAAAGAAAAACATCAAAGTTAAAGATTTCTATAGAAACCACAATAATACTGTTTTTAATATAATAGCCTGTATTTCTGACTTATGAATTGAATGAACTTTTCTTATTTATGAATACTTAAATACTGACTATATATTGCTGTGCAGTTGTCAGTCAAATTCGTGGCATGATATTGCGATAGCAAGGGGATTTTAAATAGATATCAGATTCACAACAAGATTCCACAGTGTGTGATTGATGCTAACAGAAAGAGCCTGGCACTTCAATGTTTAAAAGCATCTTTACACATCAGAGATCCCTTACCACATTTACACGTAACTGCTTTTAAAAAAAGCCACAGATACAAGATGATTCACTTCAAGTAATCGCACAAAACCACCTGCAAAGGGGTTTAAAACTTTCTAAACATCCAAGATCTGACCAACCGGGCATCTACGTGTATATATATTAGAAAACCTTACACTTAAAGAGCTTGTTTAGTGGAATTTCATGGAAATTTGAGTTCTTAACCTTACGCTCAGTCAAACAATACCACATCATTTAATGGGATACTAAACAAATGCAGTGAAAGCTTGTGTACCTTTCAACAAAGGAGCCTTCTAAACACACATTTTAAATGGCAAAGGACAATAATGGATGTTGTTTTGCGAGGAATGCATTTCAGACCCTTCACTGGCTTTGTAGAGAGCCAGTGGGAGGGAGCCATATGCTGCTGAATGAGTAAAAACAACATGTTACTCCGGAAACTAACTCTTGCTCACGTACACACACCTTGATGGATTCCTTTCAGCTAAACACACACATACCTATAGTCAACTGCAGTTGAGGCCATCGCATGAGACACTGACTACTCAATCACAGCAGAACTGGAACAAAACCATTTGCATGTTTAAACATTTCATGCTCAACTATAGACCTTAATGCTGAGTGAGATCTAGGCCTTGAAAAACTAGAACACTATGTGCTCTTGCACACATGAACAGAATTATGCAACAGCAATTGAGCATCTCTTGATCAAGCATCAACCATTTCCCTTCTCATCTCTCAGGCATCTGTTAAGCAGACAGATACTGGAAAAGAGAAATATATTTCTCACATTTTGATTTTCAACTTTCAACACGTTCTGACCTCTGTACAACAAAATCTGCTACTACAACCGCTGTAACTGCAGAACCATATGTCACGATAAGACATGAAGTCAAGTCTGTTGAGTAGCAAGACACTGAAATAATTAAAACACTTTTTACATAGTAATTTGAAATTTAACAAAGAGTTTTTTTAAGAAACTGATACTTTTAATCAGCAAGGATGTATTTAATTGATCAAACTGGTGGGGGAAAAAACTCTTCCACTTTCCACACACAATGCAACGCAACCATTTTCAGCTAAAATTAATAAAGGTTTCTTGAGCACCATATTAGCATATTATAATTATTTCTTATATAACACTAAAACTATTGGACTTTGAAAATTAAGCTTTGCCATTAAAGAAAAAAGAAATTAGAAATTAAAAAGGCCTAGACAACTGTTTTTTTTTATTATTGTAATACACAATTTTACTGTTAACCGCAAACTTTTGAACAGTGTAAATGTGTAATTATATATTTTAATATGTATATACAATATACTACGCATAAATGTATATTTTATATAGATTTTAGATGTCAAATATAAAAAGATATTTTACATATAATACTACATGATGCATTTGGGGTATTCATTGTTGTTGCAATCACAGCAACTTAATAACTTCCTAAACACACACATGCTTGTCAACTTTCCAGTCAATGCTTTACTGACACATGCCTAGTGTGATGTCATTGATAAACTGAATTCTTGTCTTATTGGAAGAAGGAACCAAGGGGTTAAAAACATTCCTGCTTGACTTAAAAGAAGAGAAAAAAAAACACTCCATGTGCCCAGTGAGTCCCTCCAGTCAATAACTGGGTTGACACAGTAAATGAAATAGTGGTGCATTCATTTTGAAGGAAGAGTGAGAACACTTAACATCTCACACGTGCTTCTCAAAGAGCACTAACCCATCTGCTCAAGCCTCTGTGTGGTCTCTTTGTAGCTATTAAGTCCATTTAGTCATTTCTAAGAGAAAGAAGTGAGAAATAGGTTTATTACTCTGTCATCTAGCAAAGACCATAATAAGAATTTCTCATTTACAACAAAACACTGAACTTACAATTACGATCTGATAACTGACTTTGTACGAAAGGATCTCATTCAACCCAAATGCTTTAGATTATTGATTTCATCAAAATGCATCGTATCTTACAACAGACAACATAAGAAACTCTCACTATGTGGCAAACACACATCTAAGCCCTAAAACTACCATTGGATTGCCCCACTGTCCAGGCAAAGGAGGCAGAGTAATCCAGGGATTATGGAAAAGAGAAACATGCAGTCTTTGAAGAGCAAAGATCACACACCTTCACTGATCTACAGCACTCAAGTCTTTCAGAGCTTAGTGTGCCTAACTAATGTGACTAGTACCTACACATGACACAGGTAGTGATAAAAAATTCATCGGCAAGGCTTGATTAATTGTTGCCTCTTTGTGTTTCCTCCCAGTGTTACAAAATCTCCCAACAATCTTGTCAATGGATGAATCTTCCATATAAAGCCAAAATGCAGTATGTGTGCAACATTAGAACTGAGGAAAAGGGCTGTTTTGATACAAAGTTTCCCACTGTTGAGAAAAAACCTCTCACAGAACAGATAACAGCCCAAGAGACTGATTTCAACAAAATGTGTAACAGTGTTTTGACTTTTATTACATACTGTGCTCGAGTCAAAATGTTCTACAGACATTAACGTTGGTCAAAGAAAAGACCATTTTGTTCAACCAATGACAACTGACAAGGGTTACTTCACCCAAAAATAAAAACTGTATCATCATTTACTCACCCTCATGTTACCCTGTATAACTTACTTTTTTTTTTTCTGGAAACGTCTCATTTAATGGTCACCAAAACTGTCTGGTTACAAAGATTCTTCAAAATATCTTCTTTTGTGCTCCACAGAAGACAGACTAAAAGAGGTTTACACACAACATGAGGATGAGTAAATGATGGCACACTTTCATTTTTGGGTGAAGTAACCCTTTAATTGTTTGTTGATATTCAGAGACATTTCAATACAGGCAATAAACTAGTCAATAAATAGTCAAAAAATACACAAGCACTGAATTTATTAGGTCATCTGCCATGTCAATTGGTTGATATCTGGATTATGCCAGAGCGCCCTGAGTATTTCATTTGCAAACACAAAGCAAGCGTTCTGCACTTTGATAAGACTTTTTACAGTGTCATGTCTGAGAACCTCTAAATTTTATTCAATAAAGCTGAACCCCTCAAATGCAATCAGACAAATCAATTTCTATATAACACACTGCTTAGCGCTTAACAACTAATTACTCTCAGTGACATACAACACTACTGTATTTAACTGTGCTTGAGAAACAAAGAAATATAGTAAAAACTTGCATGAACTTGCAGTATGCAGTCACCACCTTCTCCTCCTCCCTCTCCAACTTGACATGTCACTGACAGACTGGGCCTCAGAAACAAAACTCTCACATTAACACTTTACTTTCAACCTTCCGCTCTTTTACCCACTTGACATTGCTTTAATATGATGTATAGACGACTGAAACATTATGAACGCTATTTTCATAAGGTAAAACTTCGTGCCAAACCGGCATTTATTAGCCAAAACAATCCCAAGACATGAACTAGTCACCAGTGAAGAGTGAACATAATCATTAAACGCGCTATTACAAAGGTACAAGCATATCCTGAATGGGTTTGAGTTTCCTAACACATTATCCATTGTTTTGTTTTTGAGAGTAAAAGTAACTTCAGCCAGGTTTAAGGTGTTCGCTAATGTAATATGACTAAGCCTGTTAGCTTCAGTACTCAAGCTAAACTAATATCTCTGAGCAATATTATCCAGCAGCTTTGCGTCAAGAAAATAAAAACAGCAAGAGCAGTCACATGTCATCTAACCTAGCTAGGCATGTGACTTCAATATTATGGATAAGGCTTGACTAAATATTTATTTTGTTCGCTGACGCGCTAAGGCTCGAAGCTAACAGTCATTAGCTTGCAGTGAAGCCGCGGTATGTATACAGCCATACAGACTCACGAAAACCAGCTAAAACACCCAACACGCTTCAGGAGGTTACCTTGTTTGTTCGCCTGTGCCACGTGAATAAATGCAATAAATAAAAGGCGCAGAAGTCCAACACATGATGATTTTGTTCGTGTTGGATGTGGGGAACTCTGTGTTGTGTCCTTGCTCGCCATCCTGCTGCTGCTGTTTCTCTAACGTTAGCCCTGCGAGCTCATATAAACAGCGCTCACGAGTCACTCAGGAGAGACACACAGCGGATTTGACAGACACTACAATTCATTATGCTAAAAAAAATAACTTTTGAAAAAAATGATGTACACACATTAAATAAAGACTTATTGTTTTACTTGTAGAATGTTGTCATGACTTGACCAGTTGGCAGTTGTCGAGACTGTGTCGAGTTACTAATAACAATAAACTTTTTAATTGTAATTTAATTTAACCTAAATTAGTAGTAGTATTACAATACACATTTTATTTTAATACTTTTTATTATTGTTGTTGTTATACTCCCATAAAAACAGTAGCCTATGTTACCCTCCATAATAATAAGCATACCTTATAGTTGAATAAATAAAATGTATAGGACATTACACGTATTTAGGCTAATATAACCTAAAATAATGCATCATATATTATGGTGGCCATAATTTATTATGGTCTCAGACTACACCAATATATCTGAAATGATCACAGTCATGAATTGTCTTTCTACTTTTATACTGTGACTGTATACACAGCCTCCCAGATCGTCATGCAAATAAGGCCCCAATGAAAGTACAACACATGCAAACAAGCATACACAAGCCAGGTGCACCTATTCAGCTTCTTTTCCAAACATAACTAAATGTCAAGCATTCTTCTGTTGGTGTTGTGATAAACTGCATTCAAATATCAAAACCGCTTTTAAAAAAATAATGTCAGCTTTTATGTAAGGACAGAAGACTGCAAGTTAGCTTGTGTGTACTTGTGAAATAGTCCTATATGTGCTGCCTACTTGTGGCTAGTCGTTTAGTCTCTGTGAAATCAGGACATCAGCTTGAAAACGTGATAGCAATTGTTTTATTCAAACACCTTCCACATTTGATTATGTTCAATACAGCGTTTGTTTCCTGTCTAAAATGTAAAACTGCTACATGAAAATGTTCTCAACCTTGCTGACCACTACTTCCTCCTGCACAGCGCCTCCTTTTAGCACGCATATACTAAAGGTGAGAAAGTTTTCATGTAGCCACTGTGTTTGCATTGACAGAAGAACTATGTGTGCCACTAGACTTATCTATGCAGATCATTATATTTTTCCCTGTTTAAATATTTATTATTGGCTTAAGACATTTTCTCCATAGACTGATAACAGCTGCCCATGTGATTGAGGACACAGACATCTCAGTTTATAATGGGCCCTTAAGTATGCAGGGCTGTAAAAAAACAAAGGATGAATGTAGCACATCTATTTAGACACTGTGACTTCATTCAGAGAACTGCTTAATAAATGTAAATACCATTTACATTTGAGTCATTCAGCCTTTAGAGTGGTTTATAACGTTTAACATACTGTAACATGTGGAGCAATGAAAGTTCATGTATAAGATCATGTGTACAGTGAAGTTTGTGCAAATGAGAAATATGATTGCTAAATGTTTTCATAGTTCTACAACAATCTGTTTTTTTTGTTGTTTTTTTGTTTTTTTACTAAAGTCAACAGTTAAACTTCATTAAATCTGTCCATGAATTGAAGACACACAAAAAACTAAAATTTCTTTGCAGAATTGAGCTCTTGCAAGTGATCGAATTAACCCCTATTTCCTTAAACTATTCAGTCTAACTGATTCATTTTGTGAGTTTCTGTAAACATGTAATCTCTTTTTTTATGTATGTATGTAAAGATAATGAACAATAATGAACAAATAATGGAACTATAAATAATAATAGCTCCTAAAAACCAGGAATGGAGGGAAAAAAAGGTGAATCTTGAGAACTGCCTCACAGAGATCTGAATCTGGGAACAGAAAGCAGCTTGGAAAACATGACTAATAGCAAAGACTTTATTTTACTCATAAATCAAAAACGGCTGTTCTACAAATCCATTTGAAATTTTCTACTTTCACAATATGGAAATTAGTAACTTTGTGTTATTTTTTTTCCCCTCAAAATTCTATGAATCATTGTCTGGAGTACAAATATATGAAATGAAACTAGTGGATTGTTACAATAGGCCAATAGGCGAAGGTTGAGAAATGTTTATTATTTATTCATTACCCGTCAACCGCAAGGATTCTAGACATACTAGTTAGTCAACATATATGTCTACATTTTTTGGACAGAAATAGGTGATGAACAATAATGGCATGATGAATAGGAGTGGTTCTAAGAATTTCAACAATGAAGGAACATTAAAGTCTCTCTCCCCCATGTTTATATAATAATAATAATTTATTTGTATAGCACTTTTCATACA
>SCHK01205555.1:0-14698 GCA_004124795.1 Poropuntius huangchuchieni
CTAAATAACTGGTTTGTAAATAACGTAATAATTTAGAAACGCTAAATTAATTGTTAATAAAGTAAAAAAAATACAATTATTAAACATTATAGATATGCTCAAGAACAAAACATTTATAGCTGTATTTATAAACTGCTTACTAATGCCTATTAATGTTGTAACAATGCTTTATAAAGGATTCATAGTGTGCAGTTATTATAAAGTGTTACCAAAAAAAATAAATAAAATGTTTTTGCTTATTTTTTATACTATTAATATTCAAAAAGAATTTTGATTGACACTGAATTTTGCCCGCATTCACTTAAAGGCACAGTAGTCAACATAACAGAGTACACAATAACTTGAAGGTCACAGTAATTAATTAATTAATTAGTTACTTGTTAATATATTTTTAAAACTATACATAGTACTTTTACATACAGAAGTGTATAACAATGCACAATCAACCAAATCTGAATATTTTTAATCACAGTAACCATTATTCTGACAACAATAAAGTAGATCCAATTCTATAAATATTATAATTTGTCCAGTGAACATTCAGTGTAATTTCATATCAACTATTCACTATCAAATATTATTTTCATAACCACAGAAAATAATACATTATAGTATTATTTAGAGCATGCAGCAAGATCGGCTTGTTAAAGGGACTTCAACTGTGAATTCGGACATACTACACTTTACACACTGTTTTTCACTTAACGTATAGTAGGTAAGTATATGTGCAGCCTTTATTTTGAATGAATAGATTAACTAAATGATTCATTTTTTCACTCGGTTGTTTCTTTTCTGACTGAATCAATATTTTTAATAAATTGATTGACTAAATATTTCAGTGATTCACTCATGAATACAGTGGTTGCATCCAAATAGGCCCACTTCCTTGCTATATAATGGGCAAAATAAATAAATAAATAAACAAACAGTATGTTAAAACAGTAGTATGTCTGTAGTAGTACACATAAATAATATGCAATTACTATTCAAGTAAACGTTACCCCAGAAACTTAAGTGCTTCAAACATCACATTATAAATTATAGAAAACAATGTTCCATTCATCACACACATACAATTGCACATAATTCTAAGGTAGTGACAGTTCAAAGTTAAAGGTAATGTCTTTTTTCGTGTTTTTCAGTGCAGTTTTACCAAAGCAGATGGGTGTGAAGTTCTGTCAAATGGGTTCTAGAATAAAAAAAAAAGAAAAACAAATGAAGTTTAAGGCATTCAAAAATTACAGTAGAAATATGTTAAAGTGTCAATAAAGAAGTCATTGACAACATAACAGTTACAATTTTAGGGGTTGTAGTGTGTAAAGTGTCCTCTTAAGATCTGCAAAACAAACAAACAACAACAACAAAATTTGGTTAGAGGTATACTGCATCTGCAAAAAAAAATTATTTGAAATTGTAAATGAAGTGTAGCACATGATTATTGAGTCAAAAACTGCTCTATTGCTGGTATAACAGCTTAAGATGAAATACCTCACCTCCAGTGCAACAACTGAATGCAGCGCGCAGACGTGACGTTGTTAAGGTAACATTTGGTCAGCGAGACCCTTTGCCTGAGAGGTCCACGCTTACACGAGACAGTAATCGTCTACTACGCATACCCTTAAAAGAACTCACTTAAAAAACTCTGCTCTTCGAGCGAAAGGAGTAGGAAGTATGGCATATGGATCATGCTCACGTAAGTTTGAAATTCGCCCCTTGTGTTTGGTGTATCCATGGCAACAGAACTCTAGACGATCACTTGCATCGACGGCTCTGCTGCTTTAAGATGAGTCAGCCTTGTAAATACAGCAACAAAGTACTAATTGATAATTGGGCGGAGGAGAGATTACATGTAGGTATATGTGTTGTTTTATCAAGGTTAATTATTTTTTGTATTCATAGTTTATAGATAGAATTGTGTTGTGTGCATTTCTCGACTTAACTGTGATCTCGACATAAGCCAACAAAAGTTGTTGTATCGTTACCACGACTTTTCTCGTGATTTCGACATATAAGTTATTTATTCCTAACACCACCACAAACGTATCAAAAGTTGTTGTTTTTTCCCCGCAATTATTATTGTTTGATTTTATAACAAAATGCACGCGAATCTGACCGACAGACGCTTTCTTATTATTTTTTATATAGCCTATAATATTGTGGATAGCCTATTTCAGTAAAAAGTTTGTTTCGCCTTAACAATAAAGTCTACAATACATAGGCTACATAAATATTAAGTTAGTCTAATCAGTGCTGATTTCAGGAGGCAGTGGAATACAACGGGGTTTGACTTTATTCTCCTTTAAACCATTAAAGTTAGGTGGCACAAAAATTTACATGATAATAAATAACTGGCCGACTTTGTCATTTGTTGACATGACATGGTTAGATGGTAAATATCATATTTATTAATCATATCATAAAACAAAATATCGTATTTACTGCTACAAACTGTTACTGTAACGTTATATTCAATTATTATGGTAGGCTTTTCTCCTGTGCTTTCAGAATGTTTACTTAATTTTGTTTCTATATTTTTAAAATTGACATTTTAATTAGGCCTATTATTTGAAACTGACACTAACTAAGGTAAATGCGCACTATTTACTGTGTTTGCTATAATTTACTTATAAGTCAGAAATAGCACGGAAATGTAGTTAAATAGTACGACTATGCTAAACTGATTTCTTTTTATATAAAATTCAACATCGTTTTTGCCTTTTGCCACACTACTTTGAAGTCAGCATGAAATAAAAAGTTGATTTTCTTTTGTATTGTAAGATATAGTTATTGGAATGAAAAGGCTTCCTGAATGAGAAATAAAAATGTAGAGCTTAAATAGTGTCCATTGGGATTTGTCAGAATTGCACTAAAAATGTTCAAATTTACGAACTATTAATTTAATTAATAGTAAATATACTAAAAAATACTCATATTTGTCATTTACATAAGCAGCTCCTCGCTTTTACTTGTAAAATGTTTGGGGAATCTGATGAAAACCTATTGGCTCAAAAAAATAATAATATTATGTAGTTGGTTTAAATACTGAGACCAAGAATTTTGTTTCTATATCCAACATACTGAATTTAAAGTTTATGATTTATTTCAGTATTGCATTAAAAAAGGTTTTTTTTAGCTTCTAACATTGGTGATTATTATTTAGGCACAATCTCTAATCGTTTATTTCGAGTAGTTAACACACTACTTAAGCACTTGTCAGTATGCAATGTGTAAACCCTGAAAGGGGTGCAGTTCCTCAGACAGTGCTCAGATCCATGCAAAAGTGATTAGCGCTGCTGATCAGCCTGGTCAGCACAGACTGGAGGCAGACAAATGGGATTGATGCAAGTCGTTCTGCAGTCCCCTAGTCAGGAACAGACCTGAGAGAGTACATCTACGATCGATAAGGGACCGCAAGCTCTGCTGAGCGTGGGATTTGTTTGCTGAGTGTTTCTTTCTTTCTTATATGTGTGTGGTGAGACAGTTTACTCAGGACTGTGAGACGGCCAACAGCAGCTACAGGATGGACTACACGCCCCACATGTCACATAGGCCCGATGCTGTCATGTGCCAAAGGGCTTTTCGCAGATCAGAGGTTTGGGACAAATTTATCAGTTCATGCATCATTTACCAAACATCATAAACACAACAGTAAGCAAATCATGTTCGGTTTTGATGCTTGTCGACAGGCGTACATAGACGTGAAACGTGCTATTAAACTGAAAAATAACAGTCCTTTGCATCTTTTTGGAGTTCTGAGTTGACATTGTAAAACTCTGAATAATAAGTGGGATACTTTATTGTTTTGTAATCTATCTCTTCAAGTGACTTCAAGTGTTTAAAAGTCTTTTAAACTAAGTTCAAAAAACTTTGGTAGTAGAGGGAGACAATTATTTTGTCTTGCTAATACATATTTCACTTTAATATAATATAAGCTGAATTACATATAATAACTATTTTGTTTTCCTTGCAGATATTTTAAGATAATATGCAAGTAAAATGATAAAATAATTTAAACTAACAATCAGTATTGTCCCTATATATATATATATATATATATATATATATAGATATATATATATATATATGAATTATTATTAGGTGACATTTGAACATTTAAACCCGTTCGAACAACCCAGTGATTTCAGGATGATAGAACTAGAAGTGCAAAACTTTTATTTATTTTTTTTGCCTACAAAAATTCATCCCTGCATTGTGATTATGTACATTCAGTCAAATAACAGATTCACTCAAAGTATTTTATTTATTTATTTTTTAAATCTCTATCAAGCATTCCGTATTATAAGCAATGTATATGTAGTTGTGCATTGTGAATGATCTGTTCTGTCATCCACTGGTCTGATAAACCATATCTGTGGGCTTAATCCATGCTTTAGGGTCTTCCCTTAAGGCAGTTATTTTCTCATCATGACGTCCCCTCCTCCCACTGCCTGGTGTCACAGTATGATGAGGCGTACGGGCGGCAGGCCTCCTCCTCTCTGCCCACGCTGCACTCTTGGAACTCTTTCAAACTGGCCAGGGTCCCAGAGAGGTCAGATCACCCAATCCAAGGTATTAAGCATTCCCTTGACTCCAGATGGGTTTTAATGCAGTTCGGTCTGCATTTAGAATTTATGTTGGAGAACATCCCTGCAAATAGTTATGGATATCAGTTATATTAACACATTGGCTTTTATTGCTTGTTCCAGGTTTTTTATACTTTTATTTTTATATGAACATATAAATGTGAATGAGAAATGTGTGTTATTTGTTAGTGGGTAATTTAATTAAATAGTTTACTCAAACTTAAAAATGTATTCACACGCATGTTGTTCCAAACCCACATTATTTCATTTGTTTGTAAGTTTTAAAAAGATGGAAATACCCTAAAAGTGTTTCTCATGACTCACACTTTAGCTTTGAGGAAAATCAAAAGTGATTCACTCAAAGCAACCTCTGTTCTTGAAAAAAGTTAATTAGAAAAGTAATGTTTGATAATTTTTCTTGATGCTGCTTGCATCCCAATTTGCCTACTTATACTATGCCCTTAACGTATATACTCTCTTTTTGAAGAAAAAGTACATCCTTTTGAGTGTGTAGTAGAATAGTAGGCAAGGTTTAGGACATATTACTTCATGATAACTCTGTCGCTTAGTTATGTGCATCCTGTTATCCTTTAAACTGCCCTGTAAATCATCTTATCACAGTTAACTTTCTTCACATTTCATTTCATTTCATTTCCTACCATATGATATGCCAGTCACGTGTCTTTCATGCCAAGAACTTTCTTCATGTGTTTGCATGCGTTTAAAAGTTAATGACCAAACAATTTTTTTTTTAATAAAAGTTTGCAATGTTATTGCAGATGAAATATAACATGAATAACATTTATTATTATTATTATTTTTTTAATCAGGTTAGATACTAATTAATAATTGCTTAAACCCCTTTCTCTACTTAATCGTTAATCTCACGCTGTATATGCCATGTTTGTAGTTTTTAAACACTTTTTAAGTTTGTAGTTGTAATTGGCCATTAGGGTGCACATATGCTAATTTTGAATTTTGAATACTATTTAGGATGGAGATTGAAAGCATGCAGATTGGGACACAGCAAGAGTTTGTTTGACGAATGAATCAGTTGAAACAGCTCTGAATGATTCCTTGAAGTTTAAGTTACTGATTTGATCCGCTATGTTTACATTCTTTAAAAAACTTAAAGTAAGCCATTCATAGGCTGGTATTATTTATATTCTATTGTAGTTTTACTAATATCTTCAGTTTTAATTTTAGTTTTGAGTAATTTTGCACTTCTTTCATTGAATATTACTATTTAGGTTCAATGTATTTTTATTTCAGTTGTAATTTTAGTGCTTCAGTGCAAGTTCATTTTTTTTCTTTTCTAATTTTGCTAATTACCTTTTAATTTTCATCTAATATTAATATTTTATTACAGCTTTTTTTTTGTTGTTGAATGTTTAAATAGTTTTTGTTCTTTCTGTGGTCTTTTCGATGTTGCTCTTTTTGTTGAGTCATTACAGTTTCAACACTAGTGACACAGAAACTACACACAGTCTGTTTGAACATGTTCCTCTTTGTGATGTGTCTCTTTTTTTCCCTCTCTGCCTCCCTTTGTTTCTTACACACAGGCCCCCCTACTAATTTTGGCTTGGCGGCTTCTTGGCGGGCTCGCATGGAACAACAGCGGGCAGTTGTGCCCACACTAAGCGAGTATAGGGCTTCATACCCTCTGCACCCCATCAGCACCTTCTGTTATTCTCACCACGTCAGCATGCCCAAGCGCTTCTCCAGCAGTCAGCACCCTGCCAACCTCAGCAACGAGGACCTGGCACTGAAACACAGACCCTGCAGGCAGGTCTCCAGTAATCCAGCCAGCCTGCTGTGACCCTTACCCCACCTTCAGCCCTCCAGTACCACACAGACGGGCTCCGTCCTGGGGAAAGGGCTCGGAATACCTTGTATTATTGATTAATGGCACTTAAAACCAAAGGAACAGGAGCATTTCACTGTGTTTGCACAAAGAGAAATAAAAGATACAGCCTACACGTGGTCCAAAAGTCTGCTGTCACTAGTTCAAATACTTGAAAGGATTAATTTTGTATTACATTATATTATTAGCACTGTATTTAAAGTGAAAAGCTGAACTGACGGCAGCACTCAAGCTGCATGAACTCCACAAGTGTGTATAACCCTAAAGATCATGTTCCTCGGCATGATTTGAGATGTTAACCAAAAAAGAACCTGCAAAAGCTCTTTCTCAGGATTTGACATGCTCCATTATCACACTAAATAGCATTAAATCAACAGTTCATTTGGACCACAATGCTAGTTCAGATAGCAGAGTCATTCATCGACATATTCTAAGGGGACTTTCCTAACTCCCATCCCATTAAGTGTTTAATTACGTTTAATCAATGTGTTTAATTACAAGGAATCGGACGCTATATTTTACATCCAACCATCTGTTCACACTTCTCCTGCTGTGTAGGTTTTATCCCACTGTGTTCTTCTGCTAGCCTGTGGAACGTTCCAACTATGTGTCTTTTTGCATATGTGTCACTGAATTAGTTCTGTTGAGATTCCATCAGACCTTGAGATCTCCCCCACATGATGGTGCTAGAGTTACACACAGAGAGCAATGAGACGTCACAGGGAATTGCATCACAGCACACACTCCTCTGCATGCCTGCTTTCTTTGATCACATATGCATACGCGATTGTCACAGTGATTGTATTGTATACTTTCATTAACATAAATTGATTATGTGATTGCTTTGCTTTTGACAGCATAATTGCATTTAAATTTAATTAAGATCCTGGTCACACGAACGCCTCTTGCTGCAACCACACATTTTGTCAGAACTCATTATATATTGAAGTCTAACACAAGAACCAAGACTCACTTATAATAGATGAGAGGATTTTATTCCCTGTTCTTCAGAAGATAGAGACAGAAAAGTGCATAAAGAGGCAAAGCATTAGAATTTTCCTTCCTTACCCATTAAGTCATTAGTTCTCTCTATATTGTTTAATGGAATGCACTAAGATAAACATTTCCTCTGGACTCCCCAAAGTGCTCGTGATGTTCAACTGTCTTTGCAAAGAATCACACAGTGTTGACATAAAATGCTTTAAGAAATTAAAGATCCTTCACGAGTAAAGGCATTGACCTGAAAGAAATACACTTACACAAGATGACAAAATTTGTGGAAATGACATGGAAAAATACATTACAACAAAATATGATACAACAAATAGATTTACATTTTATATAAAAATATGCCGATAAGATTAATTGTGTGATATGCAGAGAAACAACTGCAAATAAGCAGAAGGGAAAAAAAAGCTATGAATATAATTAGAGAGCTTACATAAATTGTACTAATGGCAGCCATTCATGTTGTTTATGATGCCAGCTCCGCAATTGCAGTTGGGCTTTATTCTACACACACTATTGATTGGTTAACATTATCCACACAGTGTTTCAAAAGCGTTATATTTACTGAAACATTTTAAGCACTTCCACAAGACATTTCCAGGAATTAAAGGTTGATTTAGACATCAGAGTGATTTGAAGGCCCAAACAAACAAATAGCCTTCATTGCGACAGCAGATTTATTTATCAGTAAGTGCTGGGTAATTGTGATCTAGCTGTACAATAATTGCATGTAATAGCCTTGATATTTTATCTCAATTGCCACTAATTAAAAAAAGGTGCATTCTTTTAACATGTGCATAATATGGTCCTGAGTGTTCTTCAAGTTGAAAAATCTGACCTTTTTTTAAACACAAGTTTGTTGAGTGGTGCTGTCGGGTAGCACAAGGACGAATGGAAACAAAATACCTTTAGCCGGAGACAGCACTTTCAAATCCTGTGCAACAAAGCTTGGAGATACCTCATCTGCAAGGAACCTCAAAGTAAATTGACGGCTCACACAGTAGATAATATTGTCCATAGTCACACACTGAAAGGCTGTGCAATGCGGGAGGCGTATCGAAGAGCATTCATACCACAGTCGGGCCACTGCGTGAAAGCGATACACGCTGATGCCCAGGGGACTGACGTCAAAGCGGTACAAGAAGTTCCTGACTGCTACCATTTCTGCAGTCTTGTCCTTACTGCCTACGATCATGCTCTCTCGCCACGTGTTGGTCTTGGGATTATAGCGCAAGAGGGTGTATCTCAACGTACCCCCTGCAACAAACAGTTCACCGTTGCAAGCTGTGGCCTTGTGAGCTACGGCGAATGTCTCATTAGGAAGAGGTGCCACAAAGGTCCACCGGTTTGTCCTGGGGTCGTAGCGCTCAACCGTTGACAGGCATTCGCCTCCAATGGCATACAGATGGCCCTGCAGAGCCACAAGTTTGCAGTGAGGCCTTGCTTCATTCATGGGGCTTATTTCGCTCCAAATGGAAGTCATTGGGTTGTAACAGTACACTTTCTTTGAAGGGGTCGCTTCACGGTCTGGGCCTTGGAAACCCACAGCGATAAATAGATAATTATCCATTGTGCACATGGCGCAAGCTTTAGATAGCACTTCCTGGGGTATGTGGGTATGAAGGTGCCACGTGTCCTTATAATCGTCGTAGTAATAAATACTGCTGGACGACTTAACTGATTCAGACTCTAAATCCGTCGACTGTGACGGACGTCTACTCCAGTCCGGGGAATCCATATCTGCGACCACTAACCACTTCCTTCCTCTCATGCGTTGTGTTTGGATGTGATCACGCTCCCCTGCTTTCAGCCTGCCAAAGAGGCTTGGGTCTCTGAGGACCTGAAGGTAATTATCAGACATGACACGGAGAGCAGCTTGCTGAAGGGCAGTGTGACCATGTTTTTTAGCAAGTGTTAAAGCCTCCAAGCAGTTGCCTAAATCGAGCTTCCCTGCTAGACTCTCGAGTTCTGCATTTCCAATGTTCTCTGGAAAGTGTAAGAATTTTGCTCCGGCGACAGTTTCGACTTGTGGTTCCTCCGGCACATCCAGGTTTGCTATATCAGAGTCTAATGGGATGTCACTGGGATGTGCTGGAGAACGGCTGCGAGGCGTTAAAGCCCTCTGTGTAGGCAAGGGGATTGGAAGCTCTGAGTCACTGGCAGCAGTAAGATAGCTGTCCTGACGGATGACTACTTGCCTACTGTACCTCACAGTTGGTTTAAATGTCGAGGGAGGCTCGTTAGCAAATCGTGGAGCAATTTCAAGATCTCGCATTATGAAACTAGAAGGTTGTGGACTTGGCGATCGGGAGCGGTCCTTAAAAATGGGTAAATCCAATGATTGCGATTTAAACAAAGTGCTGTTTTCGTTTTGACCATAAACTGGACTGACAGATGGGGTGGGGCTTAAATCTGAGATGAAATGAGAAGAGGACTCTACGTAATACTCGTAGATCTTTCCATGGACGCCCTTTCTACAATTCCCTGGCCCATCCAAGATAAGGTCAGCATTTTCTACTTTGATTTCTGCCTTCGACTGAAAACTTGAGAACATGCCCTGGTGACCAACGTCTTGTATCAGCTGCCTGCCAACACCTGTGCCACCTTCCAGCTTCTTCATTAGGACTGGGGATCGGCGACCACTTGGACTTCCTGGACCTTTTTCGGTCACACCAGGAAGTTGTAAGGTCAACTTTGGTTTGTCACTCTTCGCCTCAATTGTATCCTCAATTGCAGGTTCCACCTTTGCACAACTGTCCAAGTCCATAGTTTCAGGCTGACCCCTTTTCAAGGCAGAATCGGCATTTTTAAGGCTTTCTTGCAAGGGCTTCTCCGAAGATTGTTGTAAGCGATTTTCCCTGTCAGACTCCTCCTTTGCAGCTTTACTCTGTGGTTCTTGCGCAGTATTGCAGGCGCTGTAGCTTGTTCGGGTAGCTTGCACACCCCTTCTTTCACTTTCTCGCCGTCTGTTTCGTGCCCTGGAGTTGTAGAATTTGAAAACCAAGGAGACAAATAGCATGGTGGCAACGGATAGAGTCAGTTTGCCCAGGAGCTGCATGTCAAAGTGCACTCCAAGCAATTCTGCAATTGGCATCTCTGTAGTGAAATCTATGGTGGTCCACTGGACATTGGATTTTATTTGAAGCTTGTTTTCTAGTTTTTTCCAGTCAGTGTTGTAGGTTGTAGTTTAGTATCTGCAAGCAGAAGCACACTGTCAGCTGTCTCTCCTCCCACAGAATGACTAAAAACCTGATATGTACAACAAGAGAATTTGCATCCTGTGTTCTCAGAGGGCGGGGACCAGTATCATTCCACCTGGTGCAGGTGATCGCTATGAAAACACGCTACACCAGGGCTTCAGAGGGTTATCTAACCCTTTAGTTTCCTTGAAGAACTGACATTTTATTGATGATATATAACAAACAATTTTAGCTAGTTAGCTTACATAGTGTATTGTAATATATAAAGGTGACATATCTCCAGTGCAGAGAAAATGCAACCCAATGACACAAAAAAAGACATGTAAATTACATTGGGAATGGAGTGATGACTATGTGTTTATGCCAGATTATCTTGTTTTAATGGATGCTATGTCTATTTGACTATGAAAATAGCTAACACCTTACCATGGCTATTACAACATAATCGATGAGAATGGTGAATGCAATTTACTTAAGAGNTACCATGGCTATTACAAACATAATCGATGAGAATGGTGAATGCAATTTACTTAAGAGGTGGAGATGGCTGATAGACTATTTAACTTACAAATATAAGACTATATGACCAGGATGCTGCTGTTTGCACAGCAAATGCTGAGGATCAAAGTTCTTTCCCATGAACACATGACAACAGTGTTGTTGATTAGCAAGGCTTTGACAGATGATATAAGGCAGCTTTGCATTTGCCAAAAGCATTATTTGCATACCCTTAAAAAAAGAACACTGTTTTAAATGTAAGATATCCAAACCTGTAATGGTACCGCCTGTAACATGATCGACTTACCATCAGAGAAAATGATCAGAATATCCATAAACACTTTGCTAGACTGAATGGTGTCCTTTTTTGACACAGACATTGTTTTGCTATGTGATAGCCGTCTTGCAGCTGCACTAAGGAAACCTAAACCAGCAAGCATGCTTACTCCTGAATAATTGACGTTTGTGTTACAAAGGTCTGCTAGCCCTCTGCCCCTCCTATCGTGTGTCAAATGAAAAGTTCTGAATCTGGAGAAACAATGGATTTGGCAACATGCTGTGGAAAAAGAATTGTCAAATTAATAACAGACTGAAACTCTTGGTGAATGTCAATGTAACAGGTTAATGTCAGACTAGACTAATCCAGATGGACTTTAGCTTTGCTGAAGATGATCTATGCCAAAATCACTTGACATTCAAGAGAGCTACTTTCTTTGCTTTCTACAGCACAGCTAATGCAACCTAAACATATGAATTACAGAAGATATAATAGACTACGTCAAGCCTCCGTATTGGATTCCTGGAAATGTAATTTTCCAAGGGATCCAAACAAAGTAAATCACCGCTATTACCTTCTGATAAGATAACAGGCTGTTTTGGCACTTACATAATTAGGTTTTCTACACTTCTGGTTACTGATCACTGGTAAAATCTGCAAGCATAGTTTATTATTAAAGTCATTAAATGAGTATATTAAGAGTGAAAACACCTTTAAATGTTTGTGATGGATGTTTAAACATTGATTTACCTTCCTCACAGCATGAGAATGAGCGTTCATGCAAAATAACTGTAATATATTCATTATTTATTTTTTTAACCCACAAATTCCTGAAGACCATCAAATTAATTGTTTATACTTTTTCCTTTGAGTTTGGGAAGTAAGACCTGAAATGACAAGGGGCCTATCTTCCTGATTTTATTAAGCGCATAAAACCACATCTCCCACCTAGGCTTTAGACCTAATCCTTTAATACATGGTGTGTCTAGAAAAGCTTAAATTGCAATTCATGTGAATGTAAAAAAAAGAAAAGAGATTACTTTGCATGAGGACATCCAGAGAGAGCCAGGGTGGCAGAGGACAAACCTAAACAAGGCCATCACAGACTAAGCCACATTCATAGCTGAAATATTTTTATCTAATGATTCCCATCCCATGAGGCATTACTGTAGGTAGGGAAAGAGATATATATATAGTGTGGCATGTATTACACCCTGTTCTTCCATCTTCCATTGTGGAATCAAATACAGTGAGAACATGCAGCCTGAGACTAAATTTATAATTGTTTTCTTGACAAATGATAAATAACTTCAAGTTTAAATTTCAGATATTCAGTGTGGTTACAGACTTTTGGACCCCACTATACTATTTTAGTTATTTATTTTGAAAATATGGGCTCCCAAGCTGCACTTAAGGTAAATTTAAAATGTGGGCTAACAAAATTCATTAGTTACTGTATTTAGTGTTTGGGTGTATTGGTGTGCCTGGGTACCTTCCTGATATATAGGTCCTGTCATCCACAATGCACCTGGTGAAATGCCCTTAGACAAACATAATGATTCTGGGTGACGTCCCTCCACTGCAACTAAACCTGAACCTGATATAACAGAGAAACACAGTATTTGAAATATTCACAATTCACTAAAGGAGAGTTCATAGACCTCACTTATAAAGACGATTATTATTTCATTATATCACCACACAGTATCAGAAAACAATTGCTAGAGCACATATTTTGCTCCCGAGCATCAAAGACAATCACACTTCAGTCATTTTAAGTTGATCATCTCCATTTTTAATACAGGTGATATGAAACAAATGCAACAACCCTGTTTACACTTGGCTTCACTTGAGCTTCCTTTGGGGGATGGATGGGGCCGTAATGGTGGCTAACATGATCCTAGCAGTAACTGTTAGATTAGAGAGAAGGACTGTACACGATGCAGGTCACTGAATATGCGACAAAAACTTAAGGACAGGTAGGTGACAAACAGATGAGGAGGGGAAATCATTTTCGACGTCACATGCACCAACAACCCCCGAGAAAAGCTGTCGTCTTTCCTCTGCGGTTGAAAACAGTCACACAGATGTCATAGATACTGAACACATGAAATCAGATCGTAGAAAGGCCACTGATTTCACCTTTTTCTAAAAGCCTGGGTTGGAATTCAGTTGGGGATGACCAGACGCACGCAATAAAGCCATTATCTGCTATACCCCCTTGCATCTTCCCACCCCAAACCTCTATTAATTTTTTTTTTCTGCTCTGTAATATACTTTTCATTATTTACAGGGATGTACACAAAATACACTTAAAAAGAGGATCTTCCATTTCTTCGCAATAAAATGTCACAGGACGTTTAGTATTGTCTCTTTTTTGTTACATTCCAGCCGAGAGCCATTCAAGAAAACGGAAAAATACTGTGATCAAAAAACACAAATGGCGTAAAACATGGTCCTTAAAAAGGGGACACGTTTGAGTCCGGTTTGTGCCAGTGTGCAGTAATTCTAATGGAGGCAACTTGAGGACGGCTAGGTGGAGTTGAAGTGATAGTCAGCGTTGTCAGCGACCAACAATTCCTTAATGTCTTTTCTCCACGTTCCAGTGTACGACATTTTTGTTCTTTGAGAACACTGAGTGAACTTTGTGAACACTGCCTTTTTGCTTTTCCGAACAACAGGTCTCCATTGATTGACAGGCAAGTTTGACGCGCAAAAAAAAAACAAAACAAGTGTGTGTGTGTGGTAGGGGCAGACCATAAGGAGGTGCTTGTTCTCATATTCAGCATGTGTTTTTTTTTCATTTCATCTTTTATTATTTTTTTTTAAATCAGCGATATTATCATCTCCATCTGGATCTTTTTTTGTGTGCGTGTTCACAAAAAAGGGTGGTGCGCCCCCTGTTGGGGGTTTAGGTTCTTCCACAGATGAAAGCAAGGTAGGTTTTTTCACGGTCTGGAGAAGGCTTGTGTGTGTGTGTGTGTGAGAGAGAGAGTGTGTGTGTGTTTGTGTGTGTGGCTAACTGGAGAGGAGGAGTGTTTGTGTGCAGCTGAATCGAGGATATTCACGTCAGTTCAACAGTCACTGTGAAAATAAGTGGCAGGCAAAGCAGTCCAAGCTTGTACAAACCAGGAGCTCCATCTGAAAGAGGAAATAATAGTAGTTAGTATTTGGCAGAAATATTCTTATCAAAAGTTGGTCTTAATCCAGTTTTGTTTATAGCCCTGTCTTAAAGGAACACTCCACTTTTTTTGCAAATAGGCTCATT
>SCHK01205577.1:0-10441 GCA_004124795.1 Poropuntius huangchuchieni
CACAGGGTTGCCAGGTTGACGAAAATAAGTAGCACACTTATTAGAAATGTACGTATTGCGCAGGAGAAAAGCTCTGTTTCGGGGATTATATCTCGTTATATCAGGCAACCCCGGTTGTGTTCTTCTGCGGCCAGAAGAAAAACCTTGTAGCCTATATATTATGCTGTATTTGACACATTAACTGTATTCTTTCTTTTCTTGTAGGGACAAAGAAGAAAACCAAAGTCATCAAAAATAATGTCAATCCTGTCTGGAATGAGGTTGGTTAATTGCTTCTTACATCTAACACTACTGTTACTATAATTAAATTTATAAATGTTTTGCCAGTTGATGATTCTGCCCCTTTTTCACCATTCTCTTTTCTTTCTCCCAGGGTTTTGAGTGGGACTTGAAGGGTGTTCCTTTAGATTCTGGAGCAGAGCTTCATGTTGTGGTCAAGGACCATGAAAAAATGGGCAGAAATAGGTAAGGCCCATTTATCACTCTCATTTTTCATTTCTTACTACTCACTACTTTGTTTCTCTGTTTCTGTTTCTGTTCATAAGAGTGTATGTGTCCCTCAGAATATTATGCAAAAGCAACTCCTCTCCCGACATGAAACAATTGCTCAACAATTCAGTTGGGAGAGCTGTAGAATTTATGGAATGCACCATTGTTTAAATGACTAGGGGCATTAGTGCGGAACGTGGTAAACATCCACTTAATTTGCTGTGCGTTCCCAAATTCTCATTATGACCAATACTGGCGTTTCGCATTATCTAATCTCCATGAAATTATAGAGTATATATAGAACATACTAAATGTGCTTTTAGGTCATTTTGTTCACCTATAACAGTAGTGAATGTCAACTTAATTTAAATTCAAAATAGTTTTAAAAAATCCATTATCACATTCGTATTTTTAGTATTTATATTAAATTGCTTCCACACAGCATCCCACTCTCACTCTCACACATTTATGTTTTTAGTTTCTAAGCAATAGAAAGTCATACATAATCATATAGTAACTGTCTACAAATTTGGGATTGGTAAGATTCTTAAAATATTTTTAAGGTCTATTATGCTCATCAAGGATGCATTTAATAGATAAACTGATTAATTTAAAATAAATGAATTCTATTTGAATGTTATTTGAAATGTAATTTATTCCTATTTTGGCAAAGCTGATTTTTCCACAGCCATTACAGTGTTCAGTGTCATATGATCCTTCAGACATCATTATAATATGCTAATTTGGTGCTCAAGACATATTTATTTTTATTATGAATGTTGGAAACAGTTTTGCCGCTTAATTTGTTGGTGGAAACCATTATATTTTTTTTTCAGGTTTCTTTGATTAAAAGAACTTTCTGTAGAACAGCATTTATTTGAAATAGAAATCTTTTGTCATATTATGAATGTGTTAACTATCACTTTTGATCCATTTAAAGCATCTTTGTTAATAAAAGTATTAATTTCTTTGAAAAAAGTCTTACTGATGCCAAACTGCTTTTGCTATGGTTTCCAAGCTCTTGTTGCCTTTAAAACCTGGAACCAAAAAAAAAGTGTTAAAATGTCTTGTTCTCATTGTGTTTCAACCAAATGTTGTCACATTTAAGTGTAATGAAGTCTGAATTTCTGTAGTGAACAATTTATTTTACAAAAAACAATATGTTTTAATGGATTTACATCAGTACCAATAATCTTAAAGGCACACAAACATTGCGTTACCGTATTATTTGTGTTTTGACTGTTTACTAGTCTAATAAATACGCAAATAAATAGCAGAGATGAACATAGAGTCAATAAATGCTAGCATAAAATTAGCATAACACACTTGAATATTGGGTGAAATATTTTCAGTATAATAAAGGAATAATAAAGTATAATAAAGTCCTGTAATAGGAGAGGAGGGGAAGAAAAGGAAGGAAGAGGGGAATGCCCACAGGAAGTGAGCAAGGGTGGTTTGCCATGTCTCCTCTTTCCTTTCAAACCTTATCTGACCCTAAGAATGAAACAGAAGAACAGCAATTTATAGAAAAGCTGGCCAGACAGTGAAAAATTTGTCATTCAGGGTCAGATGCATAGTCATGTCTCACAATTGTTTAGCTTAGTAACGGTATGTCTGTGTGTATTTTTATTTCTTGGCATTAATCCTCATCTTTAAATAGTATGACAGTTGTTAAATAGCCCTTTGTGTATCTTTTCAGGTTTCTGGGGGAGTGTCGGGTCGCTCTTCGAGATGTGCTCAACTCTCCCAACCTGGCTGCTACTTTCACTGTGTCCCTGGTAGACACCAAAAGAAACAGCACAGGGGTGCGTTTGATCTGTTTTTCATTGTTTTCACTGACTTAAAGGTCAATCAAATTTATGTTCACACTCACTGATTGAACAACATACAGCCTGGACCTTTACTGTTGGTGGCAACATCCCACATTCATGTCTGCTATAGTCTGTACCTCCCCTATCCGTACTGAAAAAAAAAAAATTTCCATCATAAATTCACGTCATCCTTGTCCCACTTGTAATTTAAGAAAGACATTTTGAAGAAATACTACAACAGAGTGCCACTTCCTGGCATTGTGTGTGGGCATGTATGCGTGTAGGTTGATGTTGGGTGATGGAGAGCGAAAAAAGGAGAGGGAAAGGTGGAGTTGATTTTCTTAGCTCTTTTGCATCCGTATGCTCTTGAAATAGCTGATCCCGGAAATAATTTCAGGAAAGTACATTATAAGGTATCACCCTGACGCCGGTCTAATCTCAAAAACAACTCCAGCATGCAACTTTTCTTTCCCACCCTTCCCAAACCAGCTCTTTACTCCGAACTTTGATAGTAATTTCAAAATAAATCAAGATTTAGCTATCATATATTAGATTAGGTGGTTCTTCACAGTTAAGTAAGGCACAAATGCAAAATACATATCAAATATACAGTAAACAGTATTTTATATATATATATAATGTAATGGCAAGGCTGAATTTTCAGCAGCCATCAGTGTTACTTGATCCTTCAGAACTCATTCTAATATGCTGATTTGCTGCTCAAGAAACATTTCTTATTGTCATCATTTTGAAATCAACTGTGCAACTGTGAGTTTTTTTTTCAGGAAATAGATTTTTGTTGCATATTTTCACATTGTTGTTGCATGATTTTAGATCTTCAATCTGTGTTCTCTCTTTCAGGCCACAGTAACCCTTCAGGTTTCCTACATCCCTCCTCCAGGCATGGCTCCTATCTTTCAGCCTCCTCCACAGCCCGAGGCCCAGCACACGCCAGTGGAGCTGGACACAGTTACAGGTCAGTCTTCTAACATTAAATATAGCTCCTATTCATACACACATGTCCTGTAAGTTTCTTGCTAAAGGATGCTTAAATTTGATTACACTAATATTTGTCAAATGAGGGCTTCATCAGTGTGACATATTATTTGTTTCTAACTTGTGTATATGTAGTTTTCTCATTGGACACTATGGGCGAGGACGACACTGAGAGCATGCTGATGATGGAGGTGGTGGAGGAGCCTGAACCTGTGCCAGGGCCCCAGGGTCTGGACATCGGGGCCCCTACAGCACCGCCCAAAAAGGCCCCACCGAACTTTAACCATGGCCTTAAGAAAAAGAAACGCCACAGCAACAAAAATCCCCTGTCTGACAAACTCCAGGACCTCCAGGTATGTATGTGTGTGTATCTCTGTGTGTATGTGTGTGAATGAATCAATGTTGTCGTATATTTCTGTGATTAGGCAACAACAAAAATGGCTTGAAAAATTGTAATAAGCAGATTAATAGTGGTTTCTTATTGATCTGTACAGAATGGACTCCCTAATTATATATTTATCTGTATTAAATGTCAAACCCTGTCCACTCAGTTTAAATGGACTATCATTTTCATTCTATGCTTCTGCTTTAAAATAGTGCCACCTTGTGGTAATGCAAAGTAGGTGTAGTAATTCAAAAATTGACTTTGGCTTAAAACTCGTTTATTTGTTCTAGGCAAGACAATAGGCTCTGTGTGTTAATAAAACAAACATCTGAGCAGTGATTTATAGAATAGATCCAAGAATAGCAAAAACATTTTTAAGCCATTTTTTCTCATCTCAGCTGAAAGATTTGTTGAGAAAAATACTAAATTATAAATAAACAATAAAATCCAACTAACAAAACTACCTATAGTTAAACGGAAAAAATAAAAACCTTTAGAAGGAAGGAGAAAAAGCTTCCTTTATTTTTTATTATTGATGTTAAATGCTGTGCATCTATTCAGATTCAAATTAATTTGTCATTTGGTAGAAGCTTGTTGAATAAGGCAGATTCCAACATGTAATTTATATTTAATTTATATTTAGTATAAATAATTTTAAGAACAATAATAGTAATGTTTATAGATCCAAAGGAAAAAAGTGCTTTAATTTCCTGTTTGATAATGTCATTGTCAGCGATTGCGTTAATTCAGAGTATGTTAATATTAGGTACGGCTGCGCATCATTGAGGGAAGGCAGCTCCCTGGTGTCAACATTAAACCAGTTGTCAAGGTCACAGTTGGAGGACAGACAAAGAGAACGCGCATCAAGAAGGGCAATAATCCATTTTTTGATGAGGTAACTATTTTTTTTTCACTGTTTTGTACTGGGGGAATAAAAATTATGTAAACGGATTCAGATAATGCTCAGTGTATGTAATTCTTTACTTTCAGACTTTCTTTCTAAACTTCTATGAGAAACCGTCAGATCTTTTTGATGAGCCTATCTTTATAACCGTAAGTTATGTTACTATCCTAATTAATGTAGTTGATGCCATTGCTTTCATTTAACACACACCTTTATTTCCGTTCCAAGGTATTTGACTCCAAGTCACTACGGAAAGACTCTGTCATTGGAGAATTCAAGGTAAATTTGCTCTTATTTCTTATTTTATAATCAGTGTCCTCTTTTGTTGGTTTCTTCTCATTTCCAACGAGTTCCAGGATTTCTTTATTTTTATTTTCTTTACTGGTTACAGGCATGTTTTTTCCCCTCTGATCTCTCATTTTCAAGGCACATGTGTCTGTTATTTCAGACTTTGCTAATAATAGTGCTAATTTAGTTTCATTGTTTTGTCTTTCAGCTGGATGTTGGCATGGTGTATAATGAACACCGTAAGTACCACATAGTCATGATGTGATATTAATTGCTCATTTGATTGTGTCTCAGCACAAACAAACCTCTGGACCTGGACACTGTTTTGAATCTTGAATCTGAAATTCAATTAAGCTTGTTGCCTTTAAAATTGAAGCTAAATTTATATTTATCATTCTTTTTTTTATTCCACTGAACAGGACATGCTATTCTCAGGAAATGGTTGTTGCTGGCAGACCCTGATGATCTTTCTGCAGGGGCCAGAGGTTATTTAAAGGTCAGCATGTTTGTGCTGGCTGCAGGTGATGAACCTCCGGTAAGTGAGAGATAGACCGAGCGTGATTCAGCGTGTTAACGAATCAAACATTATTGTTTAGATTTCTCTCACTCTTTTGAAAACACCAATGCTGTGTGTCAGATGGATAAGAAAGAGGGTCAGGAAGAAAAGGAGGATATAGAGGGGAACCTGTTGAGACCAGCTGGTCTCACCTTGACTGGAGCCACGTTTACTCTCAGAGTGTACAGGGCTGAAGACCTGCCTCAGAGTGAGTGTCATACATGTCTGTGTGTAGATCTGTGTTTTTCTGTTTCCTCTGTTAATCTGCTCTTCTTCTTGGACAGTGGATGATGCTCTTATGGATGGTGTCAAACAGTTCCTTGGTTTTGAAACTAATCGAAAGAACCTGGTGGATCCGTTCGTGGAGGTCAACTTTGCAGGAAAAACGGTACTTCTGATTTCGTAATTAGTTTAATCATGAGGTATTCATAAGTTGCTGAAAAGGTACTGATATTATTATTTTTATACTTCTAGATCAGTAGTAAGATTTTGGAGAAAAACGCCAACCCTCAGTGGAACCAGAGCCTCTCTTTACCCATCAGGGTAAAGGACATACACTCACCTCATAAAGGTACATAAAAAGTCCTTCATTAGGTCTAATAACAGTCTGTTTTTCACTCCAGTTCCCATCCATGTGTGAAAAGATGAGGATACGCATTTTAGATTGGTGAGTTAAAATTCTCTCTCTTGTATTTGAAAAAAATTCTAACCACCATATTTTAATATAGATTGCTTTATTTCTGACAAAAATGTGTTATCTTATATGCCATCCTATTCTGATTCTTTCAGGGATCGAGCCAGCCATAATGATGTCATTAGCACTACACACTTGTGTATTTCCAAAATCTCAGCCCCTGGAGGAGAAATTGAAGGTAGTCTTTGCGTTGTGGCATGCAAATTGTTGGTTTAATTCTGTTGTTGTGTGGTAGTATCAAATCTAAGGGGCTCCTTAGGTCATTGTCCTGCTTTACAGCTTTTTTACTCTCTGTACCAGTGTTTCTCAACCTTTTTGACTCCGAGGTCATGCACTGTTCACAACAATACATTTCAGGATTCTAGAAGTTTTAAGAGCCAAATGTTCTTTGGGGTTCCCACTTTTTTTGACCAATGATTTTTGATGACTTTTCCAGTCAGTTTACTGGATAAGGATTACATAAGGATTAAAACTATGCTCTCTATGTTCTACTGTGAATAAAATATTGGCTCATGTGATTTGAAAGTCCTTTAGTTTTCATTTTATTCAAATTAAAAAAAAAAAATGTACAATCAGACCTTCCAAAAATTCATATTATTGGCTTAGCCACAACTTGACACCTCAATTCACTCAAGCAAACAGCCGTGATTTTGCCATAATGATTGCCATACTCTTTAGGAAATTGAACAACTTTAAGTAAATCATTTGTAGTCTCTGTCTATTTAGTTAGTATAGGTAAAAGTAACTTGATATCAGAAATTGTTTTTCTCTGTATCAGAAAAAATTTCCTTTAAGTTTACAATGTTGAAAGACGTTGCATTAGGTCAATAATGTGCTGGTTCCAGTGTGACACTAATCCTTGTTTGCTTGCCGATTTGGCTGTGAATTGAAACTAGAGAATGAAATTAACACTGCTTTTTGGGGAATGTTGTGTAAAATTGGCTTGTGTGTCCTAATCTGAATTAGTGGCAAGGATGACAAAGTATTTTTAATTTTTTTTATTTTAACTTTAGCATTCATGCTATTGCCAAGAAGGCATGACAGTTCAGGTTTATTAGGTGGCTTGGTTGCATTGGTTTCGGTATGTTAGCAGTTGGTTGTTGGTTTCACCATCTTTTGTGAGTGAGTTTGAGTTTGGTGTGCAAATCTAACTCTATCCCTGGTGCAGACGTGATTAATGCATGAGTCAGGTTGTATAGCATCAGCTATTTTTCACTTCTCCTATCTTTATTGTGTCTCAACATTTTTATTTCTCTATGCACTCAGATGAGTTTCCTCCCAGGACCTTCCACGGCACCAGTATGTGTGTCTCTCTGATCTCAAATCTGTGTGCTATTCTTCCTGTAGATCACACCTATGTCAGGTTTAGCCTTATGTTAGGCTCCAGTACTTGTTGTCTATAGCTTTATTCTGCTGGCCTTTAGAGAAGTGGTCTTCTACGACTAAATGGAAATTGCAACTGAATTTATCTCAAGAAGCAATATGGCAATATGGTCATACATTTAAATGTACAATTTATGGCATATTTTCACTGCTCCTAAAGGTTGAGATGACCACTTTGTGTCTAATTCTTGCTCTTCTCTATTTTATGTCAATTAGTGGATGACACTATAGGCTTTCTTCCGACATTTGGCCCCTGCTTCGTCAACATGTATGGGAGCCCCCGAGAATTCACAGCCTTCTCAGACCCACATGAGGCGCTAAACTTTGGAAAGGTGAGATTTACTCTTTCTATATATACATATATGTATGTGTGTATGTGTGTATATGTGTTTTTGCATAATCAAGTCATTTATATTTTTCTAAACATCAAAATGGTTTCACTAAATGACTTTTTTATATTAAAAAACGTAGGGAGAGGGTGTGGCCTATCGTGGACGTTTGCTGTTGGAAGTCATTACAAAGCTGTCTGATCAGGTGGAGCAAAAGACTGACGACATACTCCCTGATGACCTGCTGGTGGTAGAGGTGAGATTACAGTTATACTCTGGCCAGACATGGGATCATGTGACACAGAATGGATCATTTAATAGAAGTGAAGGACCTCTGTTTTATCGTGTCATACAGAAATTCATGCGGAAGAGGAAGTTCTCCCTGTTTGCTGCATTCTACTCAGCCACTCTTCTTCAGGATGTGGATGATGCAGTTCAGTTTGAAGTCAGTATTGGCAACTACGGCAACAAGTTTGACAACACCTGTCTGCCTTTGGCCTCCACCACTCAGTTCAGCAGGGCCGTGTTTGATGGTGAGAAACCACATAATAATTTATATCTGAAAATGTTCAGATTTTGGTTAATATTTTACATGCATTTTTTAATGCCACGTGTAAAACATCTATACTATGATTTAACTTTGAAGTGGATTTTTGTGGCACTTATTCTTCTTTTAAAGAAACAAAGGTTGTCAGTAAAAATGTATAATATTGTTTTACTAAATATCCTTTAAGATTAATTTGAATCCATGAATATTATCTTATTGATATCTTATATAACTCTGTACTTTTGATGGGTAAATATATAGTACTTTTCAAAGGTTTAGAGTCAGTAAGTTATTTTAGGAAACACAAAAATGCATTACATTTTATAATGTTCAAAACACAGGATTTGTATTTCGAATAAATGCTGTTCTTTAGAGATTTCTATTTTTTAAAATATCATGAATCATGAAAAATGTGTCACCATTACCACAAAAATATTAAGTAGCAAATCTATTTTCAACACTGATAATAATGATGTTTTTTGAGCAACAAATCAATATATTAGAATGATTTCTGAAGCATTATGTGACCCTGAAGTCTGGAGTAAGACAGCCGTACAATCATAGATAAATGACAAATAGAAAATGTTTATTTTAAATTGTAATTATATTTTACTGTTTTTACTGTATATTTAATAAAATATCAGAGAGAACCTTTGACTGGTAGTGAATATCTACACAAGTAAATGGAAAAATGCAGAGCCCTATGTGATTTTGTGAAAAAAGAGTTTTAAGTATTTACAAAAAATTGTAAGATTGAGGCTTAATTTTACACAAAATGGCCAATAATTTTTTTTGTTTTAGATTGTTATTTGGATCTCAACACCTGTAAGCCAATGTGTCACATTCACTCAAGCACTGACATGACTTCCACTGTTACATTTTACTTTTATTTAGGCTGCCATTACTATTACCTGCCATGGGGAAATGTGAAACCCGTGGTGGTCTTGTCTTCAGAGTGGGAGGATGTCAGCCCTCGCATAGAGGCCCTAAACATGCTGCTCAGCATAGTCGACCGATTGGTGAGAAAAAGAAACATCTAAGATACGGCTCCAATCAACACATTAAAATATACCAAAGCACAATCAGTCATAACTGTAACCTAATATTGGTTTTCACTGTTCATAACAGGAATCAAACCTGGAGCAGGTACAGCTGACGCTCAAAGCAAGCAGTGATGAACAGGAAGTGGAGCAGAAGGTTATCCAGCTGCTTGATGATGTCATTGCCGACTGCAGGTGCAGATGTGCTCTAGTGTTTTGTGAAGCTCTATCGCATTCACCATAACAAACTAAAACACTCTTGTGTGTATATGTGCTGTAGTGAGGAGCTCCCCGAGTTGGATAAATGGCCCTGTGTGACTGCGCTGGATAAAGCTCTGAGGAATCTGCGTAAGATTAACATGCAGCAAATAGTGCAGGCTTCACTGGCGCTCAAACACGGACCAGAGACCGAGCTGAGTGCAGTGCTAGAGCAGGCGGAGGACTGGACCCAGAGATTACGCCACCTATCTGAGGAGGTGAAAGAGATGTGGCCTTAAAGGGATAGTTTACCCAAAAATAAAAATTTGATGTTTATCTGCTTACCCCCAGGGCATCCAAGATGTAGGTGACTTTGTTTCTTCAGTAGAACACAAACGAAGATTTTTAACTCAAACCGTTGCAGTCTTTCAGTCATATAATGCAGGTCAATGGTAACAACAATCTGAGAGAAAATAAAAAACATGCACAGACAAATCCAAATTAAACCCTGCGGCTTGTGAGGACACATTGATGTCCTAAGACATGAAACGAGCTGTCTGTGTGAGAAACTGAACAGTATTTATATTGTTTTTACCTCTGATACACTGCAATGTCTGTGTATCTCTGAGCTATCAAAATCGTCTTCTTCTACTTGCTTTTCGGCGCATCGCAGATTAGTCCATTTGCAATGGTCCATTTGTGAGATAGGTGACGGTAATGCTCTTCTAATCTGCGATGCGCCGAAAAGCAAGCAGAAGAGTATCAGAGGTAAAAAACCCCCGATATAAATACTGTTCAGTTTCTCACACAAACCGCTCGTT
>SCHK01205671.1:0-14613 GCA_004124795.1 Poropuntius huangchuchieni
ACCGAGTACCCGGTCAACCCGGTTCTTGACACGTACAGCGCAATGATTTCCGCGATATGCAGAAAATGCAGACGGAATCGCGGAATCCAGTCATAAAAAAAGGAATTACAGTTTAACATGGAATGTCACGGAAGTAGGTCATTACACTTGAATCAAATCGCCATATGGCCTAGTATCTGTAAATGTTAAGCCGCAAAAGTCGGTTCAAAAATGAATCCTGCATGTTCTGCGAGTCTCTGTGTGAATGAATAAACGGCAGAGACGTACGGTTTTGTTACTGCATAGACTGAAGCGCGCGTGATGCTCGCAGTGATTTCAGCATCTGCCATCTCAATGAGGACATAAAAACATAAACAACATCCCCAGAACTGTTCTGAGAGTCACTTAACGAGCATTTTACCGTTTCATTTGAGTAAAACCAGTGTCAGTTTAAAGGTATTCATGGCAAGCCGTCAAAATAAAAGTTCATTGTGCCAGGATTATTACTATTATTTAGTATAATGTATGTGATAGTACTACTACTACTGTTGAAAAAAATTAATAAAACTTTATTTGTTAAGAAATAATCACACAATATTTCTTACATGTTTTAATTTTAATAGTAAATCCCCTTTTTTACCAAAAAATAAAATGTTTAAATTTAATTAATTAAAATACAAATTAAATTAAAACTGTTTTTCATCATTTTATTACTTGTGGAAAAACATGAAACACAATTGTAAATAAGTATAAAGAATGACATGATTTTTGAACATTTTATTTTTGACTTTAGTAATAAAAATAGTGTGTTTGGAGTGAGATGTGAATATTTTGAAAGTGTTGTCTTACTTTCAGACGATACCATATATACCAAGTGTACATTCACAATATTACTGTTACAATAAGCAAGACTCCAAGTACTGTTTATTTATTTATTTTCTAAATATTATATTCCATTATAGAAAAAAATGAAAAATGAAAAAAACTTTCTAGGTGCAAATTTTGCTATGGAACATGAAATGTGGTTTCTATCACTGGCGAGCGTGGAGCGGGAAATGGAAAACCCAGAGTGTGGCTGGAGTGGGGTGATTACAGAATACTTTCAGCAAGAGGAGAAATTGCTGTCACTCCACTTCACTCATACACTCTGCAGAAAAACACCTTAGGCTGGTTTAAGCTGTTATTTTTGGAAGGGTTTTGGCAGTACGAACATCAAGCACCCAGACCCTCTCTCTGATCTTCGCCTCCACAAGAGGAGTTGCACCACACAAGGATCAGATGGAACTAATTTAGTTTAATGTTCTCCTACTGATCACATTATCAACACAGACTATGGAAATCTCAGGTAGTCTTTGAACATGTGGACCAGTGGCGAAACATTTTTGAACCCTTTGAGCACACACAGCAATATATAACATTTAGAGAGATTTTTAACAATACATTTCAAAATAAAACACTTGGCAGTGATTGGGAGTCACAGGGAAAATGTACAAATGTACAACTGATGAAAGTATTCATGAATCTTTTTCCATTTGATTAATGTCCAGCACTTACACTCTTATGACTTATTATGGGAGAGTAAGAGTGTTGATTAAGCGGGAGAATGTGTGGATTGAATTGATTTTTACTTCTCACTGGTATCTACAAATATTACATGTAAAATCACTTCCTTAAAAGTGTGCAATTTCTGTGCCTCCATTTGGATTTGCAAAAAAAAAAACCTGACTACGTTATAATAATGCTCAGCAAAACAATAGGAAGATCATTGCATCATGTGCTCAGTACATATAACTGTGTTTGGCTGCAGTTCACTGCAACCTTTCATGCAAATGGTAGTAATTCTAAATATAACACTATAATCAACACTTTTCATGATTAATTTATCTTGCAAGCTCAGCAAAAGTTTTCAAGAGATTTCACGTACTGCTCATTTCATATGCAAAGATATTAGCCAATCAACTGCAGCAGTGGGTGTTTACATTGAAGTCTCACAGCAAACACGCCCCTTCTAAATCATAGGGCTAAATTCAGGGTAGAAAATGACCATTTATATCTAAATTATGACCATTTTTGATGAGAAAAAAAAATTAGCAAATAAAAAAACATACTAAGACCTCAGGAAACACAATAAAATCATTTAAAAAATGCATTTCATGACCCCTTTAACGAAAAACAAATTACGATTCGCAATAACACAAAGTAACAAAACAGCAGGCTTCACATCCCAAAACAATATTTTTTGTGGGGACCTGTCATTTTAATGCTCCCAATCCAGAGCTTATTTCTGAGGCCAATTATCAAAGCGTAACAGCTGGGAATAAGTTTCTCCATCTCCCCTCTTAATCTAGTAAAAATACTGGAGGTGGAGGATTTCCTCAGAAAACGTTTTGTTAATGAGGAACACAGGGACGAAATAACTTTCACTGTGAAACTACTGTAGTTTAATGCTGAAATACATCAGTATAATTGGAAAAGATTCACATTATGTCTGATCTCGTTCTTCCGATGGTAATGGTAATGATAATTCTCGAGGCGCCATGGTGGTGGAACTGTCATGGGGCGTGATAAATTTCATACATTAAAAGTGTATGAATTTGTGATCATCTGCTTTTGTGTGAAGATGGATGAGCTTACATAAGATGCCGAAGAAAAAAAAGAATGGTCATGGCCCTGGAAATAGCCTCTTAATATGAATTATTAACAATGATCGATTCAATAATAGCAGCTGCTTCACTGTAGACATTTTGAAATGCGGGTGCAAATTAAAATAAACACTGCATTTCAAGACATTTTAAGTGTCTGCACCAAATCAGCCAGACAAACTAGAGTTTTCGCATTCGTAGCAAACATTTTGATTGGAAAGGATGACGAATACAAAAAACGCATACGAAAATTTAGTGTGCGAGGACCTTTACCCCCTTCCTGAGATTACCATTGTGTACCATTGTGTTACCATTTCTACATCTATTCAGTTACAGTTAGGAATCTTTACCATAAGATACAAGGATACTTGATAAAATCACTTTATTTAACATGATGTTTTATCAACACAAGCGCATCGTGTCCAGCTGTGCGTATCTCAGAGGCTGATGGCAGCAACAGGATGACATAACTCTCACTCCGGTGTGAACAGTAATGAGACAGCCAGCAGCGATTCTTTAATGTTATTAATAACTGCAGTCAGAAGAGCAAATGTGTAATCTAATATCATCATGACGTCAATGGTCATGGCTCAGCATATATTAACAGATCAATACTAGGTGGATGATTTAAGATTTAGTTTGTTTTGTAGGGAACACTGTGTGGGCAATATGGCAAAAATAACATCTCACTTTTTTTCAGGAAGACTCACAGTGTGAACGTAGACTTAGTGTCCACTCAGAAAACGCGCAGTTCAGTCCTTTGAAAATGTGCATTCCAGGACCGAATGTCTGTCTTTGTTTTGGTCTGTGTAACCTGCCCGCTTCCAGTTTACCCAAATGTATTTCGGCATCCCGGGTTGCCAGTTGGTATTTCATTTCATTCATCTTCATGGGCACTCGTTCCTGTTGACGTCGTCAATCTGGCTACCTGCGTATGCGTCAAGTCTGAGGAGGAGGGGCCGGGTTAAAAAACCCTCTCCAATATTTTGAATTTGGACTGCAATACCTAGTTCAACCACTAGTTGTCAAAACTACATACTGCACCTTTAAATAAAAAATCGTGATATCGGACACCCCTAGTTTACAGGTGTACACACAGATAAAATATACATAAAATCCTAGGAGGTGCTATTTTTATTAATACATTGCCGTATCAAATAAAATAGGTATTTTATATCCACCATATTTTTAACTTGAGAGTGTTTGTTAAAAGTTTTTGGTTTCAGATTTTTTTCAGTTATTTTTGCTGCTTGATATTGCAAATGGGTATTTGTTATTGTGTTATTTTTAATTTATCACAATCATAAACACTGGTTTGTAGCAATAAATACAAACTGTAAATAATTTTACTGTTTCTTCTAGTTATTTACAATTAGCAGCTAACAAATTAGAAATCTTGCGTCACAGGAAAAAACTTAGGTGAATATGAATACTTTTGGTAAATGTCATAAATAATGATTACATGTTATTAATATATTAGTTGCAAAATATTTTTGTCAAAATATCTGTTACATAAACTTACAAATTAGATTAATTTTCCATCATCATAAACTTTTTTGTCTGCAATACAGAGCAATATCTACAATTAAAACCTTAAGTAAAATAAATAAATAAATAATCTGTTTTAAAAAATAATGTGAATAATGTGGAAGGGAATACTCCCTTAGAAGGGAGTATAATTTTGTAGCTCACTGGGGTTTGGAGCAGAGATACGTCACACTGATTTTTTTATTTTATTTTTTTAATGGATGAGTATGTTATTTCTCAGAAAGAAGAATCATATAATGCTGACTGTTTTTGTAAACTGTTATTATCAAGAGTCTGGCAAAACAGACTGGGACTAAATGTAATGAAAAGACAGATGTCACATTCCACATGCTCTGTCCTTTCTTGCAAAATCATGGAGCACAATTTAAACTATATCAGAACTATATTAAACTATATCTGCTTGTTTTTCACTCCAACATTTTCTTTTTCAAAAAGTATTTCGCTGCCCCATTATCTCAGTTGTGCTTATTATATCAACTCATGCTGTAAAAAACATTATTGTGCGCTATCTGGGCCTGAACAGGACTATTAAAACAATAAAACAGGTTGTAGAGTGAACTGCAGTGCAATAGTAAAGGTCAGACTACTTTAACTTTTTTCCACAACACATCCATCCGATGATCTGTTGGGAATTATGTGGGATTTCCCGACGTATGTATTTTCCCTAATTGGAAAAACAAACTCACGTCAGGCCTCTGTTAATAAAGATGCAAAACACCTTGATTTTTAAAGCATTTAGGGTGTGTGCTACATTTGTCTTAAAGGCATTAATTACAGTTAATGCCTGATGCCAAATTACAAAATTTTATTTCAGCTATCACACCCCTTGTGCTGAAATAGCAACGTGCATTTCCACTGCAATATGAAACTGCAGTCAGAATTGAACTGCAGTGACGACGCACAACCTTGAGCTTGCATAGCTAGAAGTGTTTGCATCCACGTATTTGCTCAGAGTATGTTTCAGGTCTAAAACTGAGCATGTGTACAACATTCAAAAAACACATAACTGCACCTAGAGTACACTCTGGCATCTGTTTCGACAGACTTCATGCTGGCACCTCTCCTGTTCTTTCATATTTCTATAACTATGTACCTGCTCATTTTATAAGAGCAAAACCTACTCATCATGTGCTTTTTTTAAAGTCCGCTGGAAAGGATTATCTACATGTTGTAGTCTCTCAGCAGGATTATATCAGTCCTATGCACAGCACACATTAATGCCAACTTTCAGTTAAATGGAGCCACAGACATTGTGAGAATAACACACAAGTAAGCCAAGTATACTTGGACTGAACCCTTTACAAACACTTCTAACACTATGATATAGTGTGTCTTACTATATCAGCAACATTATATCAGAGATTGGTCACAGTCACTATGTAAACCGATCAATAATGAATGAGATATTACTGCTGTTGGAGATACAAGCTTATTGGCATCTGTCTTTCTCAGTATAATCTTTAATAAGGCTAGAAGAACAGCAACATCAATAACACATGTGGGGTAAAAAGCAATTTTTAGGTGTTATTACATAAGAACAGATACAAGAGGTACAACAGACTAATGCTCTTTAATAAAAAAAAAAAATCACTACTTATCAGATGATATTTAGCAATAGGTTGCAAACTGAATCTAAATTGAATTATGTAAAAAAAAAATTCCAAATATGTCAGTGATGTAACATACACAAACAATCATCTGGTCTGTACTGATGAAGTAACTATATGTAACTGGCTGTATCAGTTACAAATAATCAAGCATTTGATTTGATGCTGTAAACAAACAACATCAAAGGGACACCGATGTCAAAATCTTACATTTCATAACACTGAAATGCAGACTGCATGCAATATCAATCAATAAAATTAAATGGATGGTTCACATTACAATGAAAATGCTGTACTTGACTTAACTTTCTTCTGTGTAACACAAAACGATATGTATAATGTCAATGCTGACTGTCAAAAAGGACAAAAAGGTAAACAAAAATTAAAAAACATTGTCCAGACGTGATCTATTCTTTACGTATTCTGAAGTTGCATGGACAGAACAGACAAAAAGGTACACGAGTAAGAGTGTAACAGCCCCTACACTCTTGTTTATTTATATATTTACTTTTATTTATTTTTGGCTAAGATGCTATATATGCCAACCATTTCTTCACACTTTTTTCTTAGTGTGAAGAACATTTTAACAATGTGATTAAACTTTTTTCCAGTATAAAATAAAAAACCTTTACCAGTATTAAAAAAAAACCCTTTTGTGCAATGGAAAGACTGCATGGATGTTAAAGGTTCCTAATGGAACCGTAGATGGCCATACAAACACTTTATTACATTAGAAACAGTGTGGTCACGTTTTCTCTCATTGTATGGAAAAGAGCAATCAAGACATTCAGCTCAACATCTACTTTTATGTTTCACAAAAGAAAGAATAAGGGTGAGTAAAATAATTACCAGATGAGCAACAATTGTCATTTTGCGTGAACTAGCCGTTTTAATCATGCAAGTGTTAACAACTAATCACTGACCAATTTCTTTGGCTCAAGACCGAAGGACACTTCAACAAAGCAAAAATCATCAACATTGCTTACAAGAAAAATACAGTATAACTTTGTCATCCTTCCTTCTGTACACTGAAGCTATTACCTGAGTCTCTTCTGACAGACAGTGCATCTCTTTACCCCTCATTCATCAAACTGTCAGCTCATGCTGGATATGAATGAACTACGCACAAGACCAAGAAACATCAATGAGTATTTGGGTAGTATAGGAAATATAAAAATAAAGAATTGGTGTTATCAGCATTAAAACTGCATGGCAACAGTAAAGGCTTTACCACTGTAATCTAACTGCATTTTGTTGCATTATTTATACTGTACGCACAAACATAATCATCGGAATCTGAAAACATCTGTAAGATATGCCCTGAATCAACAAAACAAAGATCAGCTTCTTTTGTACAATACATACAAATGCAGCAGTGTTGTTGCTCTAAGGTGATTATTTATTTAGAAATGATAAGATTAGGATATTGATCGAGGGCACAACATTAGCAGCAATACAGTATTTATAATTTATGTCTGTTTCTAAGCACTTCATGAGTCCCAGAAGTGTGTTATTACCCCATATAATTTCTGTGTTGATGTAATTAATCTTTCATAAAGGCAGTTAATACAAACGATCTCATAACAACAAAAGACTCAAAATCAAATCATGATGTTGTCCGATTGTTCCATGGTCTTTATAAGCTTAAGGGCTGTATTTTCAGCAAATGCCCAATCCTCAAAAATCTGGCATTATAAAAAGAGTTTTGGACTTCATAAGAATACACAAATAAAATCAGTCAGGCACAGGAAGGTTTTCATTGACATTAATGTTAGCTTTATGTTTCAAATAAGCAGCTTCAAATCTCCACCTACGCGTTTCTATAAAATCTTTATGCTTTGCTCATCAAAAATAGTCATTTCTATTTTTTTTTTTTTTTTTTTTAAATACTGGGAAATGTACTTTGATCATCAGTTACAGCAGTGCTGATAACATTTATTCGTATTCGTTTTGGTTGGTTCACATTTTCTATTCCTCTGGGGTTTCTCTCCCCAGAGGAGTTTCAGTATCCCTATCGACTGCTTCTACACCTGTCTGTACTCTTTATAGACTAGCCCACATTTATTCCTTTGTGTCTTTTTAGTTGTCTGTGGGAGAGAGTGTGCATACTTATATGCAGCCGTGTGGGAGTCTGTAGGTGTGTGATTGAGAGAGGATTTCTGACTGTGTTCTCGCAGAGGAAAGAGTCGATACAGGGTACAAACATGCACTGTGTGAGAACTATACAACATGTAGATGAAAAGCCATCTAATTTCTGTTTGAACAGACATAATATTCAAAGCGCTACATGAATTCTGATCCATAAATCTTTTTCGGCTATAAAAGTGAAGTTTTATGCACAGCTGTTTTTTTCCAAAAGGCCTTAAGTTGACATGGTATACCATAACCATAATGTTCCTTTAAAGGAGTCATGAACTGAGAAACCAAAATTCCCTTGATCTTTTGACATATAAGAAATCACTGTACTATAAAAACATCCGGTAAGTTTTAAAACTCTCTCATCAGTCTAAAAATAACTTATATTGAAGCCAGTTTGCCTAAACAACGGGTTGTGGAATGTGCCACTCTTTTATGTAATAGTGTGGCTAAACACTGCCTCCACAAAAGAAGATCAACGCCTGCTTCTACATCGCTGCCTGTTTAGCCCCGCCCACCGATTCACGCAAGTAGTGTTTATGACAGAGGTGAACGCAGGCCTACGTAGAAACCCAACAATAAAAATGGCTCCAAAGACAAGACACCGTGCAGTGCCAAGTTGTGGAAAAACAGTGTTGGATCACTGTTGGATTTGATTTGAGTATTTATGCATTTTTAACCTAAACCACAGAATGTAGGCTGTCAAATATGCACGTTAGCCAATCATAGCAGTGGGCGTATACTTCTGAGTCTACAATCCACCAAGCCAATTAAAACAGAGCGTTTTGATGAGACATTATGATGACATTATAAGTGAACCTCAGACAACAGTACAAAATAAAAAAAACAGAGGCAGTTCATGACCCCTATTAACAGGCAAAGGGCACAAAGCTAAACTGCAATAGGAAATCAATCAAATTAAATTGAATCTTATTAACTCATTAGCAGGTTAGCAGACTAAATGGTTAGATGGTTCATTTAAACACAATTTAATTAAGACAATATTTGATGCTACAGAGAACACATGATAAAACTTTTTTATTACAATATAAATGAAAAGTTCAACATTATACCAATAATTCATTTGCTTTTCAGTTTCAGACACACATACAGTACATAAATAAAAAGAGCCAATAGGCTTACATCACAGCATGTTTTGCTACCAAAGGTATCTGGCTGCAACATTATGGCAATTCATATTAATTTGTATGCCCTTATTCATACATTTTCATATGATCTGCTCAAAAGGTGGGTCTTCGTGCTTTTCCCCCTAAAAAAACTTGTTTTTAGACATCATGTGAATTCATATGAAAATGCCACCTTGTGAATGTTTTTCATGCAAGCTTGGGTTGGTAATTTTTTATTTATTTTTTTTTTCGAAGCAACATTTAAATCACCATGGCGGTGTCCCGTGCCAGCTCAATAACAACCATATTTATTTGTTAAAAGTAAATTTGGTCAACATTTGGAAGTACACACCATGTAAACCAACTCAAAACTAACACTGAGAGAACAAAAGGCACAGAACTCTCACTTTGATTTCATGGGGTCCTCAAGAGATTCAGCTTTTACAAAGGGTCCAATTTCTATCTCATGGAATGGTGCTCCGTAGAGAAAAATCATGTTTCTATTTAGAAAATAGTGAGGTCTGAATGAGACCATCTCACGGCAGTAAGAGAGACACTATTGTGTTTAAGAAGATGATGACTAAAAAGAAAAAAATCACCACATATTTTCACCTAATTATACTGTATATATGAATGTGACTGCACATGTGTGCCTGTGAGAGATTCATCAGCAGATGAAAGTGTTAACCACAACATGGGTGGTTATAGAGCTCAGATAATTCCCATATTAGGCATGGCTTGTGATCCTTTTGCATACATAAAGCTGGTGTAAATAGGTTTTTTTTGTACAGAGGTAACAGACTGCACCTGTTGAATGGGAGCCTCTAATACCGTTTCTAACGGAAATCGATATTTGACATCAATGGCCACCAACTATATCACATTTGTAATGCTGTCAGCAGACCACTAAGGTGAACATTTCTTCATGATAAAAAGGCTTCATCCACATTTCTTTGTCAGAACCCCGTTTGAAATTCAATTATTGCCTATCTCACATACTAAAGAAGACATCATGAGTCAGTATAGACATTATAGGGGTCCTCTGGATGTGATGATCTTATATCAATGCATAAATTAATGGTCACGTTCCTGCACTGCTCGAATGCCATTCAAAGGAGGACTTGGGGTGTCCAATTCAACAGGTTTTCACGTAACAAAGAAATCGTTTTTACAAGACATTTGTACTTGCCTGTTAGATGCTTTCCAACACATTAGCGACGTTTAGCTTTTTAACGATATGAGCAGAAGAAAGAGAATAATATATTCTCAAATTAAAAATTAGGCTGGATTTCCAGATGTCAGCGATAATTCCATCAGTTCTTTTTTACGCATACTGTGATACCAGCACTTAAAATACAAAAAGCAGAAAGACATTTTCTTCCATAGCCTGTATTTTTACCATTTTGGTTATATTTAATGTGCCAATTATTCAAGGACTTCCGGGGTTGTGTTTTTTTTAAAAGGTATTTACGTCAGTCTTTTTAGAGCACAATCTCTGGAGTTTCCTCACGCGCAACCAAAACGTATTTTGAACACACAGTTAGCTAACTGACAACCTTTAAAAGACGTTTTAAACAGAACACTCTATCATTTTTGAGACTATGTGATATCTAGATGTATAGTAAGGTCATAATGACCACACTTAGGTATTTGTCGACTTACAATCAGACACTAATGTTAAGAGCTAAAGCAGCGTACTGTTGCTATGGTTACCTCATCTCGCAAACGTTACTTTGATTAACAAGCCTGTTTAGTGCGTTCCGACAACTTGTAATTTAACTTTTTTAGTTAAGGAAACGTTTAAAAGGCAGGTTAAAGTAACGTGCGTTTATGTAAAAAGAATACCTTATCCTTTGCTTTTGGAGAAGTTCAAGCCTTATAAGTGCTCAGTCTCCCTAAAGCCTTTATTAAACTGGTATGTTGAAGAAACGTTGAACTCACCAGCTTGTCAAGTGCGTCTTTGCCAACAGTGGACACCTTGAGCGCAGGGACTCGTTCACATGAGCATCCTTCCAGAAGATAAATCCCTGATGGTCGAGCACTCTGGTCGGTGTCGAAGTAAAATAAAACATTCTGATAAAGTGCAAAAAACTTCTCATGCCATTTACTGTTTTCTGTGGTCTTCTTGCTGAGATAACCTCGCTTGGTGCCCTCTTTACGCGCGATAACGGAGAGATACAGAGCGTGTCCCTCATTGTACCGAACACTCTTCTGCATTTTCCGTCTTGGTTTAATGTGTATTCACTTGTTTGTCACCATATCCCATGTGATTTTAACTTTCCACCTAGGATGTTTGGAGAAATGCGCACAGGAAAGTTGCCGAGCTGAAGCGCACTGCTCATAAGCGACTCATCCAAACGAGTTCGGAGCCCAATCCATTCTGACCTGAAGAAAGTTTAACCCCGACGAACAACACTGTCTGTCAACGCGTTTAGCTCATGCAGTACAGCAAAATAAGCAATAGTAGTGGACAGACGGTGAGGGAGAATCACTGTTGAGATCAGATGTAATCGGCTTTGGCATCCTCTTAAAGAGACAGTGCCTCTCTGGCGCTCTCTCTCCCGCGCTGAGATCCACTTTCCCTTGTGGCTGAGCGCAGCTTGTAATGAGTAGGCGGATCGAAAGCGCGCCAGAAAGACTTGCAGATCTTAATGAGGAGGCGGGGATGCAGATATTTTAATATAGAGGCGGGGCTGTGTATAGATTTTAATGAGGGGGCGGGGCGGGGCGAAGCGCGCATACACAGCGAGCAACTGTCAAGGTTCAATTATGTACTTTACGGTTACATTTCAGTGTCCTTGATATTCATCATTTAGGAATCCAAGTATGCTGACAAAAATAACTACAAGCACCATTCGAAATTACACATTACATTCATAGTTTATCATTTCATTAAATACTATGCATAAAAACTGCCACACAAACAAGCGTAAAGGCCCGTTTACACCTAGAATGCTATCTATAAAGATAACTAAAATGTTAATTATATTAACGTTAACTATATCCACACCAACACACAATACCATTCTGTTTATGATAAGCATACACTGCTGTTTTGTCATCTGCCACTTTAAATGCTCAAGTTCTATTAAGTCGGATGAATTCTGACTGGCTAGCAATGTTTTTAGCGCTGATCAGCTGGGAAAAAACTGAAAGTAATTCCAATATTGTTCAACTGTGATGTTAGTTATAGCTGTTTTGTGGACTTCCATATTTTCATAGGATTAGAATGATAAATAAAATTTTAGATTTACTGTTATAGTCCTCGGCGTGAACAGGCCTTAAGTGGCCATTCACACACAAAACGTTTTTACTTCTGTGTTTTTATCCATTGTTGTCCATGTACAGTAAACACATGCTAGACAATGTTGCACTTGTGTTTCAATGACACCAAAATATGGCATGCAAGCTAAAATTTCAAATTTCTCATGCATATTTTCACAAAGTTTCAGATAAGGGACAAATGCAGGACTAAGGATCGTTGTGACATGGACACTTCCTGTGCACAAGCAAGTGAAATTCTCAGACTCTATCAAGCTTTAATTATATCTGAGAAATGCACATTCATTTTCCTTTATCTTATTTGCCATTCTTAACTTTTATGATGTTAGGTTGACAAATATTAAGGGTTAAGATGGTAATGATAACTGATATACTGCATATCTGATGATATAAAGATGAAATAATACATTTTTAAAATCCAGTTCAGTCTGTTTACTTTATAAGTGTAGCATCTATAACTCATGATTTTAAATGACATTTAAAATAATATTATTACAGCAAACCTGGGCCACTTCAAAGCAATGCAAATGTGAGTAAGGGAGGAAGACACAGGAGGGTTTTATGTTATCCACCTGACTGCTTCAGCTTTTATGAAGACTGATTATCATTCACCTCAGACGTCACATTTGAAGGACAATGAGATTACCGAGGAAACTTAAAGGAATAGTTCACCCAGTAAATGAACACTCTGTCACCAATTACCATTTCAAATCGTTATTACTTACATTCTCCAGTAGAACATACATTTTGTAAATATCAAATAAAACTGTTTGGTTACCAACACTGTTCAAATTACGAAGAAGAAAAATCACAGGATTTTCATTTATGGGTGAACTAATAAAATGAATACCAGAATTTACAGAAAAAATGTTTAATTTCCAGTTTAATTAATGTACATACAACATTACACTAACAATCTTCGATTATTTTTTCCTATGGGTACAAATACAGCATATTACCAGGAAACCTTCTGGCCAATGCACCTGGAGAGTGTCTATCTAAGACATCATTCATAGTTGTAAGATCTATTGTTTTGAGTTCACGTTAAAATGGTGATGAAATACATGATGTATTCAAATACATGATATTCAGTTCCTGTTTGTTTAACGGTTTTTGCAACCATCATCCTAGGGGCAAAAACCATCATGCTATTATTAGAGACTACGCTTTCTCCAATCCAGCAATGCTTCCTTGTTGGTGATACTCCAGGCATCAGATAACAGTCTCACCATTTTCCTATGTTTGTAAAGACAGAAGGAGGTAATATCATGTTACATACCACACAATTACAAAAAGGTTTAAATAGTGTCAATACCTCAAAAAAATTTGTTATTAATGTAGACAAATCAAAGATATATGCAAGCCTAAATAAAAAAGGTAATTGCATCTTTTTGTCTCTGACCTTTTTCTCGCAATTGCGAGTTTTAAAGTCAGAATTACAATGCATAAACTAGCAGTTGACTTTTTTTGTCAGAATTGCGTGAAATAAACTTGCAATTGCAAGACAAAACTCAGAATTGCAAGATTTAAACGCGCAATTCTAACAAAGAAAGTCAGAATTGCAAGATATAAACTCGAAATTGTGAGAAAAAAGTCTGAATTGTAAAAAAAAAAATATTTTTATTCAGTTGCGGAAACGGGGTTCCATAATGACATTTGATAAATTGCTGCTGTTTTAGTGGCTGGTGCAAATACAAATGCATATACACTGAGCCTCATTATGGATATTTAAACTTCAATATGCACTGCAATTAAATATAATCATGGATAACAGATTCTGAATATTAACATTTTAAACTGAAGAATTACTTTTGTCTGTTTACTCAATTATTTACTTCCTCTTCTTCATGCATGTGTTAATAGGAAATACTGTACATGCAACTGGCTTGCAGTACATTTCTAATTTTTAGCACTGACTTCAAAGTCTATAATCAAATACAACATGTGTGTCTACACGATATTTTTCAAACAGAGCCTCAAACCAAGTAATAATTTGTAACCTCTTCAGATATTTGTCTCACTGAAAAGTCTTTAATTTGTTAAAGCTCCTCCACAATCCAAAATTACTACAGTGTTCTTTTTCCATTGTGTAACCAATCAGCCCACGTACCTCCGGCTGTTCACGAGAGCCTCCAACTCTTTGGATTTGAATGCAGCGGTCCTGAGGATGGACTCTGGGATTTCAGCCAGACGTGCTACATTTAGCCCATAGCTCCTGGCGGCTGCGCCTTCAATCAGCTGATAGAGAAATGTGATGAACTCTGGCTGCACCTCCTCCTCTAGAAACGAGAG
>SCHK01205688.1:0-13611 GCA_004124795.1 Poropuntius huangchuchieni
CATATCACATCCAAACAGTACAAATATTTCTCTGGTTACGCAACAAATAGCTTGTGTAATAATATAAAATTTTTCATTTTATAACAATTTTTTAACAATCAACATATTTNTTATCAACAAATAGCTTGTGTAATAATATAACATTTTTCATTTTATAACAATTTTTTAACAATCAACATATTTTTGTTTTATTAACAAGTCATTTGACATACATTTTGCTGAATAGAGATGTATGATGTGTTTATGTAGATTTATAATGAAACACACTAACATCCCCATTCAGATATCCAGTCAGCAGTGTATCTGGCCCTGCCCAGCGGGCTAGTCGACACAACTCATCCAGCACACCAACAACTTTAGCCACGCGTCCTCTGAGATCCCAAACAGCAAGATGACCAGACTGGAAAACACCAACCAGCCCAGAGCCCAAGACATCACCATCTATTAACCTAGAGAAAGAGACAAACATTAATTAATTTGACTTTACTGTTAACATTATGTGTTCTGATATTAGAACATTTATCACTCCTAATCTTACTGCTGTTTGTGTTGATCAGGGCAGTTGATAGAGGTCAGTGTGATATGTTTGCCAGTGAGAGGATTTGTGGCAATCAGAGTAAAAAGAGATGTATTACTCTCATCATCACACACATTTTCTGCATTCTGAAGCAACACACACAGCACACCCTGCAGGAAAGAAGGCACAAGTTTATCACTGGCACATACTTCTTTAACATACATCTTTTAACATACACTCACTTACTCTGTAAGAATACCCCTTCATGCAGTTTGTCATGGTTAAAGTCTTTTCCAGGTATATAGTCTGCAGCAGCTGGCCTGTTTTCATGTTCCTGAAATTCGCAAGTGTGACCAAAGCGATAATCAAATATACAAATTAAATAGTAACAAAACAAGATATACAGAGTATTAAAAATAATTTACTGGCAACATGTACAAAACGGACTCCAAATTCTGCCTACTTTTTAGAACAGGATCCGAAAATACCAGTCATTTTATCAAAATTAAAATAGTTCAGCAAAAAATNAGACTCCAAATTCTGCCTACTTTTTAGAACAGCATCAGAAAACACCAGTCATTTTATCAAAATTAAAATAGTTCAGCAAAAAATGAAACTCTGCTGAAAACTGATTTGGGCCATCCAAGATGTAAATGAGTTTGTTTATTCATTGGGACAGATTTGGAGAAATTTAGCATTACATCATCTGTTCAACAATGAATCCTCTGCAGTGAATGGGTGCCGTCAGAATGAGAGTCCAAACAGCTGATAAAAACATCACAGTAATCCACAAGACTTAATTAACGTCAGCGAATCCATTAAGATGTTTTTAATACATTTTCCCACATGTGTTACAACCAAGAAACAAACTAATTCATATCTTGGATGGCCTAAGTACATTTTCAACCAGTTTACATATTTGGGTGATGTATTCCTTTATTAATAATAAAAATACTGCTATTTCTGCAGTGTGCATCATACAGTAACAGAATGTACTGTATCACTGAAATCCTTTCTATGTACAAGAAGGAATCAATTACAGAAAATTGCAAAAAAAGACATGCAAAGATGTTTAAGACTCAATATCGCCAAATTCATCACCATATAAGGAGAGTTTTACATTCTGTCCAACCAATCAGAGCATCTTTTTCACCCTCTACAGCTGCAAGGGTCCGAACGTTCTGCTTAGCAGAGGCCAGGGGAAGAGTGTTCATTACCCTGAATGAAGCAAGTAAATAACAAATAGTTTTGCTTAATCATTTTAAGTGAATGACACATTGAAAATGTTTAATAGACACAGGTGTTTAACATACACTTGATGGTTTATTACCTTCCCTCTTGAGTCACTGTTAACACACTGACCCTTTGTTGATCTCCAGGGGTGGAGCAACACGCAAGCCGACAATTAGACACACCTAATACTGCTTGTAATGTGTCCTTGCACACTGCAATCTGAGAGAACGGCCCATCCATACTTGGACAGCAAAGCATCCTGCACTCAAGAACACACAGGGAATTACAACACAACACAAAAAAACCATCTTGAAGATGCCTGAGCACAGTGCTCCAGGGTAAGTCGCTTTGAATGGGATGAGTTTGGAAAAAAAAAACATTGTGGTAAACGGAATCAAAAAGTAGCATAATTGTGGTTTACCCAATAGTAATTTTGCTCTTTGAATTATAACATTTTTATTACCTTGCCTCTGTGATTTCCAAGTGACCAAGAGTGACACAAAGCAGTCCCGATGAGTCTGGTATCCCTTGCAAAGATATGACAGACTACAGATACAAACACAGAAGCCAAATCAGATAGACATATTTTATATATCTTATCTAATATATAATTTTTAGATATAGTTCAATTCATGTCTCGAAGATCAACCAAAGTCTTAAAGGTTTGGAACAACATGAGAATGAGTAATTGATGGCAGAATTGTTATTTTTGGGTGAACTAACCTTTTAAACTACTACATAAATTCAAAGAACTGTCAGCTAGCAATTATATGATTTTATGCTGTCATTTATGCTGAAGTGCTATAGCAAATTGGTTTACCTCTGCAAATGTCCAGGTGTGTAAAAGACTCCACGACTGAACTGCCTTCATCTGAGCCCAAAGGCAAACGCTCCTTTCTCCTGCCACAAATATGCAGAAGTCCTCCGATGGCCATCGCACCAAACACAAATCCAACACACATCCACCCTCCAGCGCCTGAGTACAAAGACAATCATCACACACAGACATATGCAGGTAATTAGACCTTAGGACAATTAAGCACATATCACTGCATTGCAACATTATTTGCAACAAATAATTTCTTTTGGTTTAAAGATACCTTAAAAGTGTGCATCTCCTGCAGGACTGCAGAACAATGACCTTCATCAGTGAATAAAGCGCTGGATTCCTCATTCCTCAATAATGTGTTGTTGGATGGATCAGTGTTATGTTCCTCTGACTGTATACTGTTATTGTCAAAATCAGTCCTTCTTTCTGTTCTCTGATAGGTGGAAGTGTCCAAAGAGGTCGTCTCAACAGGAGTTTGACCTACAGCTCCAGATTTATTACCACGATGAAACAGTTTCAAATTTGGGTTTAACCCCATACTTTGGGTTTCAGACCCGAGCTCAGAGCCTTTATAGGTTTCAGTGTCCATTTCAGAACTGTTCTCGGTTTGGATTTCGGACACAAAGAGTGTTTTAAAAATCTGAACTTCATTTTCTGGCGTGCAATTGATCTTATTGTCACATTCAAGATTGCTTTCCGTATCAAGACTGCATTCATGTTTCTGTTCATTTTCTGAGATGCATGAGGATTTAGTTTCTGGGCCACTTAGGTTTTCATATCCCGGTGGTGTGCTGTTTTGGGGTGACATACGTGGTTTCACAGTATTTTGAACTTCTGTCATTGTTTCTTGAGTAATTTGAGTTAGGTTTTGTGTTTCAGAACCTCCCTGATCTCCACATTTTACAGAGATACGATTTTTGATGTCCCCTGATTTAACAGAGACTGATTCTGGAGACACAAATCCCCTAAGACTAATTGAAGAAGGAGACTTAAGGATACCAGAGCGAGAAAACAAAGGTGACCGGAGGTCTAATGGTGAACCTGGAGTCAAAAAGTGAGGAGACATTCCCAAAGATGGTAGGACAGGATCCTGACCTTTCTGTGTATGTGAAGTCAGAGATGGGCTCAAACTTAGCATCATGGGGCAAGGCGAGTTGTTCTCCGGGAGCATGTGAGATTGTGTTTGCATCTTTGTTTGCGACTGAATCTCGTTAATGTTTTCAATTTCTGAGAATTCAAGTGGGGCGTCAGCTTTTCTCTCATTATTAATGTTTCTGTCTGGTTCAGGTTTGATAATCTGTTTACTGTCCATCAAATCTGAGGAGAAGGTCTTTATTTCATTTACAGCGCTGAGGTCCTTTTCTATCTCTGTCTGTGACTGGTCAGCAGGGTCTGACTGACAAAGAGGTAAACTATCCTCAAGAGAAGAGATAGTTAGGAGTTCTGGAGTAAATAGCTCACCCACTGAGTTACGTGCTTCACAATTACTCTTTCTCCCGCTCGTTCTCTGGCGCCTGCTACTCTGCCGTGTATTGTACACGAGGGGACGCTGTACGAAGGGCTCTATGACTGATGTGGACAAGCGCAATCTTTCTAACTTTAGTTGTCCAAAATCTTCATCAGGCAGGTGGAAATCCTGGAAATCAACCGCCGCCAGCAGTCCAGTTTTCTTATCCTTTTCTTGAAGAGCCTGAATGAGTGAAGCTAATGATGGCAAAAGAGGTGACTGATCTAAAACACAAAACACATTAACAATGTATTACCTGTAACATGATGATTCCAGAAAGTACAACAGCTCTCATCTACATTCATTCACTTCCATTGCATTCAATCTATATCTATTCTTATTATGTTCTTGTATTCCCTTTGAATCAAACCAGTGACCGTGGTATTGCTAGTGTCGTAATTATTTGTGATTCAGAATAATTAAAAAAAATACATACTACAAGGCACAGAAAGAAAAGAATATAAAAATCACATCATCTTTATTTGTACCTGTCTGAGATGCTTTTCCAGTTTTGCCAAGGTTTCTTCTGAAAATAGGGTACAAATTTGAATTCGGGAGGAGTTGGGAATCAAAGCAAAGCTGAGAATCTGGAAGATGCTTAAAATCTTGAGTAACTTCTTTCTCTGGACTTGGCTTTAAACTCACTGTGGGAGAATGGACTTCCTGAGACTCTGCCTCTAGCCTTTCAAGGACCAGTACTGATTGGCTGGGTGATTCAGAGTGAGACGAGGGCTTTGATTCTGTAGGAGATTCTGAAACTGCTTGAGAATCACTTGGGGGATGTGATATTGTATAATCAGGATCAACTTTGGCACGTGCAGCATTCTTTCTTGGACGGCCTCTTCTTCCTCTCTGACCTTTTCCTCCGTTTCTGGTTTGGTCAGTGGACCTGCTAACTGAATGCTCTGGGGTCATGTGACCTCTACCACTCGTTTGCGATTGGCTGAGCCTGCGTCTGCCCCGCCCCCCAGTGAGTTGGCTGTAAATGACAGCATCTAGATCGACAGAGCTGTGAGATGCAGCCATGCGCCTTGTCGTCCGAATATAATACTCCACGGGAAACGGTAAACCCTCAACCAGTGTGCAAGAGTCCAGAACACCAGATTGTTTAATGCCTATCCTGTCATCATACCCTTTATTTGAGTCTTTGAGCAACTGATTAGCTTGTTCAAGCATCTCTTGTGATTTGTCTGTAATCTGTACTCCCTCAGATGACTCAGGGAAAGATGAGGTTTGAATAGACACAGCAGAACCTGATTGTGAATTTTGCTCAGCGTTAGCCTTTTTCCAGCTACAGTGAATGTTCTGATTTTCTTCACTTGAATCCATTGGCAGTTTGTTATCTGATTGGCTTATAGAGCAGTTTAATACACAATGTCCCACTCTTTTCCCATCATTCTCCAGTTCTTGTGATAGCTTAGCAATATTACCAACTTTTCTTATGCCTATTGGCCTGTCCTGGTTCTTCTCCCTCTCAACTGACATCTTCTCAATTTCTCTTTCTTTTTTCTTTTCACAGTCCTTCTCTTCCTTCTTACCATATTTTCTCACTCCTTTTATACTGTTCTTGTCATCAGTACATTCACTACCCTCCTTTGTTTCAGTGTCCACTTTTTCACAAATACTGTCTCCACTTCTATCTCTTTCTTTTTCTTGGCTGATGTCAGTGTCTGATTCTCGCTCTTTGTTCCGTAGACGCAGTCGACTACGCTTAGAACGCAGGCGGTGGGCGGGGCTTCGTTTGCATACTGGGGAGTACAAAGGCGGTGTGGACATAATCTCAGCAAAATCCAATTGGATAGCAGGGATTTTTGGTACAGTGGAAAAACCAGAGCTGTTTCTTTCTGCAATTAGACCTGAGACAGCAAAAAGAAAACCACAGTTTATTAGTGTTCAGAATTATTTACTTTCTGAATAGGCTTTATTATGTGTTTAACAACTTTTTTTTCACTCTCTTCAACATTTACATTAAATTGAACGGTAAATGTGATTATCACTGGTATCCCAAACCACTGAGGCTATGAATATGGAGACATATGTAGTCTGCTATGGTCTAGACACTACAGCGATAAATCAGAATATAATCAGTTATGTTTGTCTCTATTCATGTTTTTACACTGAAGTTAACCTTACTAGATTGTAATTGCAGATTCTCATGGTTTTCTGAATATTCTGATGTCCGGATGGAGGAAGTCACAGAAGATGGCTCAGATGTGTGTGGAGAGTCATTCTGTGTAAGTCTGCGAATGGCATCATGGCGCTCTGCTCTCTAAATGAAAAACACAAATATACATTAACAGGTTCAATTATATGACAATTCAAGCACTGTTATACTGCAGAAATCAATTCAGTCTAACAGTGTTAACATCAGTTTGAAGATAAATTCTTGCATACCCACAAATATGGCATGTCTTTACCTGCAGTCTCTGTGCTGTCTTCTCATACTCTTGCTTCAGCTGCTCCAATCGTCTTCTCAGCTAAAACATTCAATGAATGACAAATGAAATAATATATCATATTAAGTAAAAACATTAATACATGCTAATTATACAAATAATATTATAGAAAAAATACTATTAGTAGTACAGTGAGGATTTTAGATGTTACATGGCACTATACCATGTATGTCATAAAGTACAGTACTATAGTATTTACATAGCACTCCAAGGTATTTCAAACGATGTCCAAAACAACATAGCATGACAATGATAGTTATTAGTTAAAATCAACTTTTGTCAAACGGTGCATCCACAAATATATAAACTTATGAACTTACTGTCTCTTTATCTTCGTTAGGGAGAATCTCCTCTGACATCCTGTAAACTAATATGTTAATATGTTATTTCTATGTTTGCTGAGAGATTCAGGTGCTTGCACGTCAAAGTAACGTTATACATTTGACATATGACATAAGAAAACATTACGAGAATCACAACCAACTGTAAACAACGACATAAGCATCATGTGACTGATAAGTACCGATAGATAAACACAGATCTGGCTGGTCAAACAATGAGCTTCAATGAAATTAACATTTATTTACATACCCAGGAGAGAAGTTTACGCTCAAAAGTTGGTTTTGACCTTTGTTTCTAACCTGACTAGACTTGCGGAATATTTTTTGCCACACTCAATCGTCCCGCGAGTTCTTCTGACTGCAGACAACACCAATCGATAACAGATCACATTCTCTGACCTTCAGGTTAGTATTACTCGATTTTTGATAATGGATAATAAAATCGTCCTTTATAACAATAGACATATAACCTATCATATAATAATATTAAAGGACCTCCAGAAGAGCAAGATTTAGATTTAAACAGACGTGTGCATTATCCGTCTCATCGGGAATCTTTAGTAATGTCTGTTTTTTTCTCTCTCAGTATTCAGTGAATGGGGCTTGGATTCAACGCCTGTCTCGCAGCTGTAAATTTAACAGTGTGGTAGATTAAATATTAGCTTTGTAAGTAGTCTGTTTGCATTAAAGGGAATGGGGCTTCAGAATTTTTTTTCAAAGTAGTCAGGCGGGTACATAAAGATCACGTGTAGTAGCATAAACGTGTTAGTGGATTTTTTTCGAAGTTTCTGCTCATGACAACTGTCATTACTTAAATAAGCAACTTAAGTTATTATTTCCTTAAATTATCCAATAAATCAGATTAAAGATGTAGTTCACAAAAAAAGAAAAGAAAAAAAAAAAACCTTACTCACCCCCAGGCAATCCAATGTCTATATTTATAGTTTGTTTCTTCATTGGAGAAATTTAGCATTGATCACTTGTTCACCAGTGGATCCTCTGCAGTGAATGAGAACCCAGCTGAAAAACATCACAATAATCCAAAAATTGATCCACACCACTCCAGTCCATCATTTAATATCTTGTGAAGCAAACAAAAAGCTGTGTTCGTAAAAACCATCAAGATCTTTGTAACTGTTGCTTCTATCCATATTGCTTGTCTAGTTTGAATCAGAAGAGAAATCTGCACATATCAAGCAATGTGAAAATGGTCCAAAACTGTTCTTAACAAATATGTTGGTGGATTTTGATGCATGAGAATGGTGGATGGATTTTTGGGAAGAAACAAATGGGATGGACAGCAGGAGGAAAACCTCATCTACATTAGCCTAATACTGAGTAAATTTTGCTCTTTTGTTGATTTGATTGCTTCTGTTGTCCTCATTTGTAAGTCGCTTTGGATAAAAGCGTCTGTTAAATAACTAAATGTAAATGTAAATTTTAAGCAATAGAGAATTTTTAGTGCAACTATTGCTATGAAAATTTGAATGAGAGGGCACTAGAATGACTGATTTTTATACTTCAGAAGAAAATGTGAGTGGGTCTCTTCTGCACCAGTGCAACCTCATTATCTTAATAATCTGCATGATTTGTTAGACAGGACATTCATTCTCTAAGCATGAACAGCAAGGGTCCATTTAAGGACAGTGGGTCTCCTATGGTTCCTTAGAGGCGATACTGATCTTACAGTGTGTCTTCATGTGGTGTAAAGTGGACATCTCCCCAAAATGTTGGAGATTTAAAAGGCCATTTCCTGTCAAAAGGTGAGTCACATGCGCCTGAGAATTGCACTGCAACAGCACAAACAGGCTTATCTTAAAGTTGCTTTAATAAATACAATCATACTATATATAGGCCTACTAATATAAATATACTCATATACTGCATTAAATATAATAAACTTGACAGCAATGTGCAGAAAAGGCAGAACTGAAGGCCAAATGAATAATCCTTTCATGTTAGTCCCAGATAGTTTGATGGACAGCAGCAACAGAGAGAAAGGGAAATAGACAGATAAATTCACAACTGCATTTAGCCTTCAGACTTGCGTAATCACAGTGTTTGTGTGGAACATATCAGTGCTGTGAGGTGACCGTGTGTATTGCCGTGCCTACTGTCTGACACCATGATTTTAATATGCAATATGTGGAAAATCATCTCTGACGTGATGAGCTCATGAAACATAGATAGGCCTACCTTACCTCAGGATGGGGTTTCTGACTTTGCTTAATGCCAATTACAGCCTTGCTTAAACAAGCATATGATGCTCCTTTGAACAGTTTACATATTTGATTTCAGTAAGCTTTCAACAGAATGATGAAACATGATGACTAATTAAGCTAATTAAACTGGTAGTTTGCTGGAGTCTGATGAAAGTTTTTGAAAGGTCAGCCATGCATAAAGATAAAGATGATTAAATATTAGACATCAAATAATAGGCTTGTTCACACATTAGTTAAATAATTAACCCTGCTGATAGATAGGCTTACTTATCCAGGCCAGAGTAAAAAAAAAACTTTTCTATAACTTGCCAAACCACACCTACGAGAAGTCAGGCTTCCTCAAGTCAGAATCCTGTTAGGAGTAATAGCACATTATTTGTAAATTAAAAACTGTCTGTTTAAAAAATACAATAATAATAAAAAAATAAAAAAAAAAAAATATATATATACAGTGATAAACTTTTCAAACATTAACATTAATTGTGAGATGAAGCTGTTTGTCAGTGGAAGGATAATTATGTTTGGAGGGGTCTCACAATGTTTTGTATTTTCAAATAAATAGATTATATAATTGCAAATAAATATAAAGAGATTTACAAAGATTTAGCAAATTCACACATAAATACAATATTATCCACAAATATATGTTTAAAAAATGCATTTAATAAACAAACCATATTTGCCCATTATTTATTTATTTTTAATATTTCAGCAACCATAAAAATTAGGTTAGGCCTATTCATTTCTTGTGGCAATAAATAAACTTGTGCAAACAGAAATCATGTTATTATGAGCAACCCTTACGAAACCATAGTTTTGTTAAAGTAAAAGTGTAGTAACTTAAGTGTTTTTAATAAAGGTTTTCACATTTGGTCACTGATGTTTAAGACACAAAACAGCTTTTGTGCGAGATTAATGAACAGTTTGCGTCCTGAAAAATTCCTACTAACCCCTGCTGAACTCACTGAATAATTTCTTTCAGATCTTCAAACTGTACAACACAGAAACCCACGCGTCGCGTCATTCGCGTTTCCATTGGCTACAACTAGTAGTACGTAGGACGCATGCAGGTAATATAAGGGCAGCATCCTTGCCTCATCTCAAAACTTCAGTAGCTACTCTGTCTCGATGGCATAAGGACATTAAAAGTTTAGATTTGTAAGTCTCACTGAATCTCTTCTGCAAACTAACAACTGAAGCATTATGTCTTTGTTGGTGCGGGAGCATCGGACGGTGCGCTTTGTGTTTTTGGGCGCCGCCGGGGTTGGAAAAACTGCCCTGATCACCCGTTTCTTGCAAGATCGCTTCGACACCAAATACACGCGCACTGTGGAGGAGCTGCACGCTCTTGAGTACGACACAGACGGCGCGAGGGTGCGCATTGAGATCTTGGACACGAGCGGTAGTTACTCGTTCCCAGCGATGCGCGCTTTGTGCATCCGAACCGGGGACGCGTTTGCGCTCGTGTACGCCGCAGACGAGCCAGACTCTCTGGAGGAGGTGCAGCGACTCCGCGAGGAGATCCTGGAGTTGAAGGGAGAGAAGTTTGCTGGAATCACGGTGATAGAGAACAAAGCGGACCTGGGCAGCCGGAGTCGCCAGGCCACTGCTGAGGTGATGCGCGCTGTGGAGGAGGACTGGGGCGCGGGGTTCGTGGAGACGTCCGCACGCACCGACGAGAACGTCACCGGTGTGTTTCGGGACTTGCTTCAACAGATGAAGTTACCGAGCCGCGTGAGCCCGGCACTGCGCAGACGGACGCAGACAATGAGCAGAGAACTTACAGAGACGCGGAAAAAGCCTCCAATGAAGAAGAACAACAGCTGTATCTTGTCTTAATGGACATTCACGTGATATTATAGTTGTGCATCATACTGATGCTTAAGTGGTCTGGATCAATAGACTCCACATAAATGTTGGACATTTTAAGTCTCAGGAATGGGTCTGATGCTTTATCATAGTAATGTAAGGGTTTTTGCCGATATGTGTGATCTCTCTAAATGAGAGCCAAAGTATTCTTTTATGAGTGAATAAATGCAAATTCTGTTTTAATCAATATATGTTCTCTGTGCATACTCTTTACATTGTTTTATAAAAGGTAACATCAAATGTGACCTACTTGGGCTAAAGTAGCCTAACAGACATGTTTAACCAAGCATGACTTTGAATGAAATAGAGTAATAATTCAGTAATTTGATGACATCATTTGTCCTTGTGGTCAGATCAATGAGAGACTGTCTTAATAAGCTTTTTCGGCTGCTCCCAACAAAATAACACTTTGCATAGATATAGATCATGTTAAGGGTTTTTCTACATATGCTGAATGACCTGACATTTTCTTAGAAAATAAAGTCAGCTTTGCACCTTCCAGATGGCCTTTTGTTAGTATATCAGTCTGTGCGTGACTCAACACCATGTCACACCCTTTCTTTGCTATTGGGATTAATAACACACTGCAAATAATATGTCCTTAAAGGAATGGTTCGCAAATCAAAAATGGCGACAAACCCCTAGGCCATCAAAGATGTAAATGAGTTTGTTTCTTCATCAGAACAGATTTGTAGAAATCTAGCATTACATCACTTGGATCAGTGAATCCCCTGCAGTGAATGGGTGCCATCATAATGAGTCCAAATAGCTGATTAAACATCACAATAATCCACACAACTCCAGTCCATCAGTTAACATATTGTGAAGTCAAGAGCTACGTCGTAAAAAAACAAATCCGTCAAGTTCTTAACTTTAAGCCATTGCTTCTGGCCAAAACATGAGTCCATAATTTATAATAATGCACATCATCTACTAGTTGGTTTTCACTTGGGTATTTCTCTCCTGATTCAGATAAGACTTTTTCACAAAAGCAATATTTCGTAAAGAGCTCATATTTTAGCCAAAAGTATCATTTAAAATTAAAACGAATAAACTTGTTTATTAATAAATAAACACACAGCTTTTCATTTCACAAGATGTTGTTTGGACTCTCATTCTGACGGCACCCATTCACTGCAGAGAATCCATTGGTGAGCAAGTGATGTAAGACAAACTCCTCTGGGTGAACTGCTTCAGAAACTGAAATGTGAAATAAATGTGAATCTATAGTGGTCAATTGTGTGAGTTTGAGCATATAATTCATTATAGAATATATAATTCACATAGAATATGGCATATCAATTTTTATTGTTGATTATTTGGAATCAGCACCAGTTCCAGGATTTTCAAAGCAATGTATTGCTGCTCTCCTTGCTTCATTTCATTGTCGCCTCCTAAAATAATTATTTTATTATTATATTTATTTATAAACAGGTCAGTGGACAAAATAATAGCTATACATGTACAAGCAAAAACAATATTTTTATCAGCTCTACAGCCACATCTACATTGACTATGTATAAACACAGAAGTAAAAACCAATGGTAGTATAAACATTTGATCTATCATCACTAATATGCTAGTCATAATGTCACAGCAGTTGCCGACCATATGTGTAGGTTGATGTATTTTGGTACTGTTGAATATAGCCTATGTATAATTTATTCAGCTTTCAAGGAGACAGACATGTTTTATGCAAACATTAAGTACTTCCTTTCTCACTGCAACCATGCAACCTACCTTTTTATATATGCTAAAATTATCTAACTGCCATGACAACCTATTAGAGAGATACTTGTAGTGTTTTAATCAGAAAACGGTGAGTGCATGCGTGCATTTGTGAATGGACTAGACAGGAGAAAGTCGTGAGCATGAGAATGAGAAAACTGTCATGAAAAACAGTAATCAACCTTATTAGAAAACACTTCACAGAATTCACAAAGATGCAGATATACTCTCAAAAAACACCTACACAGCTCATTTAAGTCATGTCTTCTCTTTAATGGTTTGATTATATGAAAAAAAACATACATTTACATAATTTATTTTTATGTTATTATATATATATATATATAGAGAGAGAGAGAGAGAGAGAGAGAGCTATTAAGTATGTGAATATCATCAATATCATAGTAGAATATCAAATTCATATCAATTGAATATTGAATAAGACACTAAAATAAATGCTAATAATTGTCAAAAACATGAATATAACATTGTTTATTACCGCTCACTGACCTTGTAACACTGTTTTGGCTTTTTATCACAAGGGCAAACTTTCTGTTTATCTTGCTTTCTCTCCTCTACTCACACCCACACTTGTACAAACATAAAAACGTGTGTAATGATAGGTGACATGATATTTTTTTCTCCTCCACAAGCTAAAATGTGCCCTCATTTGACTGTACACAAAGTGTTAAAAGGCACGTGGGATAACTTGGCTAGATTAAAAACTAGAGCAAGATTATTTACTATTAAAGGTTAGATACTAAACAAACTTTAAGCACACATGCTTGAATGAATGTGTATACAAAGCCAAAATGGCACATGTGGTATAATTAAACAAATAGAACAATGTACAAAACCAAAGGATTAGCTGTATATGTATATAGCAATTTATCATCAGGTACTTTTTTT